>VKOC01025032.1:0-45213 GCA_009364415.1 Spea multiplicata
TATATATATATATATATATATATGTGACCATCTTATATTGATAATAGACATTTTAGATTCTTATGGTTGAGTTGTTCATTGTTGTTGTACTCTTTCTAAAGGTGGAATTAAGAGAATTTAGGAGAATTCCACAAGCTCTGTTAGCTGCCAGGTTCTTTCACAGATGACAGATAACAAAACCAAAGGCGTAAGTAGATTTAATAAATTATTTGAGTCACGTTACTGATATTCCCCATATTGGCCTCCTCCAAAGGCATACTTAGGTCATTTCATGCAAAGTTTCTTCTGTATACCCACCAACAGTTCTGGTGCCCAAATAAGAACGCTGTTATTGGTATGTGTGGTTAGTATGGGTTTAGAGGTGATTGGGTCGGGGGTTATGGCCAGAATCGAGACAGACCTATGGATCTTAGTCCCTTGGGTTGCATTGAGGCGGAACACTGGGAAGTGACAGAAGCCACATGGATGTTGTGATTGAGGTACGCTTTCATATAATTATTTAAGTAAATTAAAAAAAAGTTAAAAAAAAGAATGCAGATGTAAGAAATACAGTGGGGATGATCTAATATATCAGAAATCTCTTTTAAAAGGCGATATAGTTTATAACAAAAATTTAAAGTTTCTGATTTAGTACCACTTTTTTCCATATGGTATGCGGTGGTATCTGTGGACTATACCTTTATAATTCAGAAAATGAACAATACGATACCTTTTTTAAATCCACCGTTAGTTGACAGGGATAATTTGTGCTCTGCTATAGAGAATGAAAATCAAATGGCTTTGAAGATTTTGACTTTATATTTTGATTTTAAACGTTAATTAAATATCCAGAACCTTAGGAGGGCTTTAATTACATTGTTTCATTCTGCAGTCTTCACTGAATGAATAGTTTAGCGCAATAAATCAAGCATAAATTGACAAGACCAACATAAAAAAGACTTCAGGCACTTTAATGTCTAATGCCAGCCATTCTATGCCCGAAATAAATCATTTTTCTCCTTTCCATGCTCTAGGTCAATTGATGGAACATTAGAATAATGCGCGGTAATGTGGCTCCTGTACTATGAAGAGTGAGGCAGGACCGGTTTAGGACCATGATGTCAGCTATAGGGGTTTATTCACTAAAGCAGTAGTGGTTAGGTTTCAAATTTTTACCATGCCGTTTCTTATGTACTTCTTTCTTACATTCTTTTTAGAGACAGACACCAAAAAGTCTTTGTGCCTAGGGGTCCCTGGAATGAGTTGGGCCAAACATATGATAATTCTAAGATTTAAATGCAAGAATGGCCAACTCATATATTTACTACAGTCAGCTTACTTATACTAGATTGGGAGCTAAATCCAAAATACACTTGCATCCCCCTCGTACCAGTTCCACGTGGATGAAAAACGTAATCTCACCCCAGGACTTTGAGTTATGACATTTCCTATGGGCTAAAATATTCAATTATTCTGCCATTAAAGTTTGGGTCTCATAAAAAAGCCAAAATAGGCAAAGTCAGACCCAATTGGAAATCGTGAATTTGCCACGACCCTTGCCAAGCAATACACTTCCCTGCCAACAACATTCACTTTTTTAATCATCAGGTGGGTCCTATACATGCACTTATATATTTAGATGTAACCGTAACAGGTGGCGCAACAGCTTGGATGACAATTAGGATAAATAGTTTTGGGGTTATTCTGGGTTATTAGTGCCATGGGCCTGATTCCCACCGAAGTTGGTAGAGGGTGCCTCGTTTCTACCCATTAACCACAACCTCAAGACAGAAGTCCACATTTGGACTTTTGCGGGGGGGGGGGGAGTTGTGCTTTAGTTTATTTATTAATTTGAGAGCACAAGTATCCAGCTAAAGTAAATTACGCAGTGATGCTGAACAAAGCGTTGGCGTCTAAGCCGTCATTTAACGCATCTACTAAGGATTTAACGCCAAACGATCGTCTTTTATTCCCTTCGATAAACACATTTCCACAACAAACCTGCAATGTCTTGCCCAGCACAAACCCACTGATCTTTTAAGGCAATAAATGTCCTGTTTTTCACAGGTGACATTACAACACGAAATTCGAATGTGTCCTTCAAAGAAATATTGCAGAACTTTAGGCGGATATACAGTATTTGTCTGATTCCATCTTTTGGCAGCCATTTTTTTTCTATGCTAAAAACAACCCAATTACATTTCTATCCTCAAAGCAATAGGTGTTACAGGAAAATGATCTATCAGGGCGGCCTACTTTACAGAAAAGAAACCCGCAAATCCAACGTACTTGAATAAAGCCGTTAAACCATTTTATCCAATTACATGAAAAAGATTTTTTCTAATTGGGAGGTGAGGTTTATAAAAGTGGCATTATATATCCAGTCTCCCGTACTGCTTTCCACTGAAGAATGCGTATTAAAGGACTTTACTATTCATTCTTCAATCAGTTAAAAAACGATCTGCCTTTAGAAGTCCCCTCTGTAGTCGCGTTCCAATAAATCAATAAACAAATCAATGAAATAGATGGGAGTGCTTTCTGTGCATGCACGTGGGGGGTCCTGTTAGACCCCCTCACCCCTGAACTCTGGCGGTCCGTGCAGTAAGTGGGTGCCTTGGAGCTGGGAAAAGCGGCACATGCCTAGAGGGAATTCTGCAAAATCCTACGCATTAACATGCATATAATGGCTGGAGTGTCCCTTTAAATAACAGATACTTTAACCATTTCACCTTTCGCTAATGGTCGGGGGGGGGGATTATTACACGTCAGACATGTCAGTCCTTCATGTGCTGCTCAAGAGTTTATTTTAGCAGCAATTAGAAAACAAAGTGCTGTTTGAGGAGAATAAATGACACAGAGAGTGCATGTAGTACAATCAGAAGCCTAATTACAGGTAAAACATGGCAATTAAAATGAGAATCAATTACACTCTTGAAGATGAAAAGGCTGCTTTGCTATTCGCAGACTCTCTGCCGTCCGGGGATGTGTTTGACGGGGTTCATTACAAAGATGGATTTCATCGCAACTCAAGTTGTTGGGGTACCGCTGCATCTGGACCCCCGGTGTGACGGGGCTCAGAAATCTACACCTCTGGTGATACGATATGAACTATTATGAAGAAGTGGAGACCGAAGACCCTTAGATTACTCCAGGATGAACCTGCGTGCGTTCCATTATGAAATGGGACAGAGTTTTTCACTCGCTACATTTTTGGACATAAATGTTTTTCCCTTTTAGTCTGTTGATCTGCAGTAATGGTGACAAAAGGTCAGAGGAGGACCTGGCGTCTTCTGGCCCAAGTAAAGCAAGGTGAACCCCCCCCCCCCGGTAACAAACATACTCACTATCACACACACACTCACTCTAACACACACTCTTTCTATCACACACTCATACTAAAATCTAAAACATACTTACTCTATCACACCCTTACCTTGCCCGGTACCTTTCAAAAACTGGACGTTTTGGTACCTTTTTTAAAAAAAATTCAGCTGGGAACGGTCTTGTTTCTTAGTGGGTCACAGCTAATTGCAGGTACTCCTTACTCCCGTTACTCCCGTTACTCCCCAAGCTTTTTCTGCCATTCCTCACTAACCCTGACCAACTGCTCTATACGCTCTATCTATAAGCTCCTCTATTTCTAGCCCAATTATTTATGAAATCATTACATCTGATCACTGATCAGCCGGATCAATATTTCCTGTTATGAGTATTAACCTCAGATCCTTGTGCATCCCCCCCCCAGGAGCGTAACATCCCTGTTCTGAAACCACATACAGCGTCATCCATACGTTCCCTGGGACACATATACTTTATCGCGGAATTCCCTATCAAACAATATCAGTCCGGTCATTTCTTTAATCAGCCCTCAGGCTCAGTTAATGATAATGGGATTTACAGGCAACGAATGAACCACAAGGTAAAAGCATGACGAAAATCAGAGGAGATTAATGGCAGCACAGATAAATCCTACATAACCGTTCCTTCTTTGTGTTGTTGGATTACGATGATAAATTTCAGAAGCAAACCCCATTAACTTGCACATTCTTTCTGATGAAATGCATTGAAATTTTTTAGAGCGATGAACAGGGCTACACCCGATCCGGAGCAAAGACATATAATATATATATATATAATATATAAATATTAAATAAATATATATATTATATATATATATATATATATAGGCATGCACCACGAGTGGTCTAATTTGACATTGATAAATTAGCAAATTTACCCCAAGCTAAGGAATGAAACAGAATTTTAATAAATTCACCTGATCAGCACTAATCTCATTCCCTCCAGACACGTAAAGACGTGAATTCTCACAATAACCAAATACATTCATTATTTACCTTGATGCTAATAAAACACAGTATAAACAAAAAAAAAAAACACCCAAAACGAGTAGTTTTAAAAAGCTCGAGGCAGCCTTAATCTGTTCTTTCACACGGAACCCCCAAGTCGTATCACATCCGCACACATTCCTGTTCTGTAGTTTAACCCTTTATGGAAGAATGCAATATACCTGGCACTCCAGTTACTCTAGACCACGACTCAAGCCTGGCTTGGCTAAGAGTGCTGGGAGCTACAGCAGCTATAGGCTTCCCATCAACACTGAAATGGTTAATATTTGACATTTTTAGTTGTGAGCTGCACACATACATGACGTCCTCTTGTAATGCCCTTACCTCGCCACCAAAGTCTGCATTGTTATATTGAGAGCTGGATAAATAAGTATATTTGTCGTTTAATTGTCAAGATTGAAAAAAATATACATTTTTCTCATTAATCAAACTAGGTAGTTCCAGAATTTTGTATTCTTCTCTGGTTCAACCAGGACACTAAAATCAGTAATTCCCACAAATGTTTCCTAACCACCCATAAACTTAGGATTTCTTTCTTTAACATGAATAACCTTGGAGCGGATATCAGGATATCACTAAATGAATTTGTTATTGTTAATTATATTCCAGTTAGAAAAGGCTAAAATAAATGTCCATTATTCCATGGATGTTCCATTATTTTCTTCCTTAGTTACTAGTCAGTGAGCGGAGTGATCTTAAGACCCCCGAGACTCACTACACTCCAAGAATATAAATTTTAACCAGTATTTAAAAAAGTATACTTTTTAAATGAATAGCAACATATTTTAAGCTTTGAGTTGACTGCATGCAAAAATAATAAGATTATTATAATAATAATAAGATTTCTAATTCTTACCAAAGTGTGCCCAAACTGTCTAAATATTGCCATTTCGGATGATGTGAACATTAGGATTTATGTACCATATCTGCCACGAAATAGATTCTAGATGATTAATAGTGAAGATTTGCCCCAAATATCCCATAGAGTAGAATATTCTACAGTATATAGTCAAGGCTAATGCTTTTATAGGTGATAGGACCAGGGGTAGAGGAAACCCCTAAGCTAGAGTCAATGACAAGGCTCGTGGAAGCCCATGGTACATGTGGACAACTTGCCAAACATCACTAACTGGATAAACCCAATCATCGTCTGTGCTTGGCGTCACGGCGGGGCATTGAGGTTCTCCCAAAGTTCATAAGAAGTTCTTACCAAAGTGAAGGGAGTGTTGAGAAGGGTGATTAAAATATCGGCCACAGCCAGGTTGACTATAAACAGGCTGGTTGCCGAATGCATCCGTTTGTTTTTGATGACCACGTGACACACCAAGACATTCCCGAAAAGCGAGAAGACTATTATGAAGGAATACGCCACAATCAGCAACGCCTTCACCATGGGATTTTGGGATTCCGCTCCGTATCTTTTTTTCCAAACGAAACTCTGCAGGTCGGTCAGGTTGTAATTATTCCAGGAAAAAAACCCGGTGATGTTTGGGATGTGGAACGGCTCCTTCAAAGTTGTGTTGAAATGCAAACTTTCGCATCTTTTGGACGCGCCGGACAAGCCCAGGAGAAATAGCCACGTGAGAGGAGACACCATCTCTGCAAGGGTTAACGTTCCAATTCCGTGACAGATCAAGGCATGAAAGTGGCGAAGATTTATTCCAAGAGAAGGGCAGAGTACAGGGAGTGTGGAGAAGACGTCTTAGAGTCCGGCATCATGAGGAGAGATGAGGAGGTTACAGCGGAGTCACCGAGAGAATTAATAGATGCAGAACGCATTGGCCGGTGGACTCTGACACTTCGTCATGCTGTCCCTCTCTTCTGTTACTGAACATTTATAGCACACGCAAGCTCTGCTAATACACGGTCTGCGGGAGAACCGCTCCGCTCATTGGATGCATTCCCGTTCCCAATTCTGACGTACCTGATCACTCCTCTTCCATTGTGCCTCCAGCCTCCCCTCGGGGACTTTCTGATCCCAAATACAATGAACGTTTAACACATGGAATGAACCTCGCACACATCCACCAGCATCTCCTCGCATGCCAGCCGTGTCGGTGGGCTGCACGGAACACAGATGGGGGGGGGTCATTCTTTGTACTTATTGCCGAATAGAATCATGTGAAAGAAATCTGTTAAGGCATATTTTGCATGGGAAGCTGTGGGTCTGTCACAAGAGGCATTGCTTTTATATGTAACACTGGTCAATAAAATAGAATCTTGTGCTGATCCATTCTGTATTGCCTTTAAAATAATAAAATGTTAAGAAAAAACATTTTTCAAGAGGCAATAGCTGTGTGTGTGCGTAGATAGATAGATAGGTAGATAGATAGATAGATAGATAGATAGGTAGATAGATAGATAGATAGATAGATAGATAGATAGGTAGATAGATAGATAGATAGATAGATAGATAGGTTGTTATAACAATTAGTGTTTTGTTTCAAAATAGAACAATTCTCTGTTCGGTGATTGATAACGGTGTTTGGGAAAACAACGTATTTTAACGACCTGAAGGGTTAATCTACGTAGACAATCCATTAACATTAAACTGCCCCCCAGTGGGTCACCACTTCACCAAGAGGGACCACTCCATTTAGGACCTCAAAATAAAAGTTCTGAAGGGGAACTTAAAAAACACACAAGCCAGAAAAAAAAAACCAACCAAATATAAATGATTAACCATTTCAGCACCAGTGTCACTGGATTAAACATAGAAACAGGATTCCTATGACAGAACTTCATGTTTTTTTATTTTTTGAATGCCATTATCACTCGCACTCCGCTTACCCCTCCAAATTCTTTTCACACTTAATTCTCCTTAACCCCTGCACTGCTGCCCAGGTCGCACTTAGATGTTTTGTATTGCTGTTCACTTGATAAAGAGAGGCTGATACTCTTGAAAGCTTGTCCTTAAAATAGAATATTAATCCAATAAAAAGGTATTATTTCAATGGAGTAACACAGTTATTCCAATCTCTCTCTAAATATTACTATTTTTTTTGTAGCTATGATCCATTAATGTTAACCTTTTATGTGCCATGACTGAATAGAAATGGGATTATAATCACATTCCTTTCCACAACACCCGACTTTTTGATCTACTTACTTAACCATTTTAAATATTATGCACAAACACAGAAATAGCAGTTCTTAAGTTAATTTTTGTCTTACTGCAATAAATCTGAGATGCCGATGGCTTGTGTTTGTTTTGTCTGATTTACCCAAAACAGAGGTTTTTGAAGAAAAATGCTTCAGCGCAGCAAGCAGGTCCACATTTAAATATTAACAACAAAACCATCTGCTGAAGAACTGTCACTGGGCAAGTACCAAGTCCGCTTAATAGGGAATGCATTCTTTATTAGCTAATTGGGGATATCTATCAATTCTGGGATGGCAAGAGAACGCGAGTCAGTAAAATCATTCACAATCAGTGCTTGGCGTCATCTTAAGAGACATTTAACTTGATGGGAGACAACCCTGCAGTCAGTGCGGCATTTCAAATATAGGTAGACGCTCGCCACCCATTGTAAATGATCTGGAAACTAATTCAGGATTTAGAAACTGCTCATGAGACTGGACCCGAATTCGGACAAAGGTTCATTAAGTAAACCAAATGTCTAAGTTACAGCGATGGTCACCTGTAATGTGTGTGTGTGTGAGAGTAAGGCTGTTAGTCTGTCTAACTATACTACTGTATGTGTGTGTGTGTGTTAATATGTATGTGTATGTATGTGTGTGTAAGTATGTAACTGTGGCTGTGTAAGTATGATACCGTGTGTGGGTATGTTAGTGTGTCAGTATGTTGCTCTGTTTGTATAAGCATATTGATGTGTGTGTGTTAGTGTGTTTAAGTATGTTAGTAGGTTAATGTGTGTAAGTATTTTACTGTGTGTGTATAGCGGCAGCAGTGTATGTGTGTGTGTACATGTACTGTACTGTAGTGTTACTGTGTACTTTATATATAATATACACACTAACTAACACGATACATAATGAACAAGTAGTTTCTTGGGCCACACATAATATTATGTCCTAAAAATATTAAAACTGGTTAAAACACCTAAAAAAGGATTTGGTTACTCTGTATAATCCCATGCGCTATTTACGTTAGCTCCTCTCTCCGTGGCATGATTTAATCTGTTAATTGTAGTCATTACATGAGATCATGCTTGGATCATAGGCTTATCTGCAAAGTTAACTTTAGCTCGTGAATATTTCCCCGTTTCCTATCGCCCCTCGGTGTCTGCGAGGGCCGGCTGCTGTTCGCTCAATCAGACGCGGCTAAAGCTGGAATGATTTAAGTAGGATTGATGGCTTTCGCCGCATAACGGCAAAGAGCTTTTTGAAGATTATTGAGTGTTTTTTTTTGCTTGTATAAAAGTTTAAATGGTCTGACTGAAAATGAGTCACCGCAGGATGAATGTGTTTTAGAAACTGCGTCTTAAAACACCCAGAAAACTTTGGTTTTAATATATATATGAATATATATATTAGTAGGCCATTTTCCATGAAATAAATACACGCTGGTGGACCAGGGCTGCTCAATTAACTTGATGGCGGCGTTATTATTTGACTGTTTTGTTTTGCGAATGCGATTGAGCTGTCATAATAAGTGTCATTGTTTTTAAGTTATTTTGTTTAGAATGAAAGTACAGTTTCACACTGACCACACGTGGCGTACGTTACATATCATATATGTAACATATCAGTATTATGTCATCAGTTCTCTTTCTCCACTTCATTCCAACCTTACAAAGGCTGCCTGAACCAACAAAATACAGTTCTTACCAAAAATAGAAATAATTTAAGGGCGAGGACCCTGAGAACATGAAGGTTAACATATTGAATCCTGTGGTGCATACATACATATTTAAAGCCGACAACACCTTTACGTAGATGTAAGTGTCCCATCTTTTGTTATTTTCATGTGTGACATATAGCTATATCTCTATCTAGTGGCATATTTGGCTGCAAATTGCCCTAGGCCTGACCCGACACAGTACTCCAGCGGCAACCAGTTCTTACCCCTACGGCCTCCGTCCTGTCTGCTAAGTTGTCAGTTATGATGTCGTACACCACCACTCGCTGGAGTAAGGAGGCTGTGTTGGCTGGTGCAGACTTCATAGTAACTGGGTCACTTACAAGTTAGATCTCTGATCTCCTCAACTGGCACATGGAGTAGCGATGAAGCAGGGAGCCTGATAACCCACAGCGAGGGTGACGACACGTCCCAGATTGCCCAGGACAGTCCCACAATGTGACTATAAATCACGGGTGCCGGGCAGCCTCATTCTTGGAGAATGCATTGTCCCTGGATGAGAATTCTGAGTGAAGGAGGTCAACTAGGAGAGACTTTTCAGAGAGTTCAGGAGTGTGTGTGCGTGACTGTGTTTGTGGGACTGTGTGTATGTGACTGTGTTTGTGTGACTGTGTGTGTAATGTCTGGTAATAGAGGGGTTAATTCCTTGAATCTGCTTATGTCTAGTAATAGAGGGGTTAATTCTCTGAATCTACTCATGCCTGGCAATAGAGGGGTTAACTATCTGAAACAGCTCATGTCTGTAATGATTGTCTGCATGTTATAATATAAATATATTATTAAATCTGAAATCAACATGGTTCCCAAGGCTTCCTAATACGGTAATTAATATTAAATGCATAATGAACAAACAGCAGAATAAAAAACTTAAAATTGACATTAACATCTGTCATTGTATCTCATTATCACAACGGCATTTCTCTAAACACCTTCCTATTTTACTGACATAATAAAAGCTTTATTTTAACCCAAACATGATATTTCCAACACTAGGATTTTACTACTTGACAAAAGTTTTACTAAGTCAATATTAATTCAACACACTCACCACATTTTTTTTGCTGACCATTTAATAAAAAAGCTATGATTGAGAAAAATGCATTTCTTCTATTTTCTTCTTACCTGTCTGCCAGTTATGCACATCTGCCCAGGCTTGCCACCCTGACCACACCCCCAGCCACCCGCCTTATACCCCGCAAGCTATGGCCTTATAACGCACCAGATATGGTTATCCGGCCTCCCCCCAGCTATGCCTTATGTCCCTATATGCCACTCCACCCCCCAGATATGCCTTATACCCCCCTATATGCCACTGTGCTCCCTGATATGCCTCATATCCCCTATATGCGACTGTGCCATCTGATATGCCTTATACCTGATATGCCACTCTGCCCCACAGATATGCCTTATACCTCCGGATATGCCACAAGCCCCACTGATCTGCCACTCTGCCCCCCCAGACTTGTCCCCTGATCTGCCACTCTGCCCCCCCAGACTTGCCCCCCTGATATGCGCTGCGGGGGATCTGGATCTTAGTGTTATAGTCACTATAAGATGAGGGGGATTTTTCAGAGCATTTGCTCTGAAAAAACCCTCATCTTATATACGATAAAATCGATAATGACAATCGTTGACAGCGATTTTCATTATCAATTATTATTGATTTTATCGATAAGTTGTTGCAGCCCTAATATATATATATATATCATAGTGTGTCCCTAAATGTGGTCACCCTAACAACAGGGCAATTTGTCCCTGGACCTGCTGCCCTAAGCCTAGGAGGCCAGAATAAGCCGCTGCGCCTATCCCCTGATTAGAAACTTGCAAGAGTTAAGCTCTTTACTTAGTGGTGAAGCATTGGTCCTCCAGTTCTTAGAGGGCCCTGAAGGCTTGTTATTTTTATGGATAACTAGCCATTTCACTAGCTTATATCTGATACCTCATGTGATTAACATACCTGCACATTGATGAGTATCGAGTACCCGTTTCTGATGTGAAGTAATAGTTTAGAGGGACAGCCTTTCAAAATCCAAAGAATCAAGAGTAGGTCCCACAGCACAGCTTATAGCATTTTGGTCCAAGGACATCATGATATTTGTCCTGTGAATGTAAATTAGATAGAAGTCCCAGGCATATGGTGTACTTTCATAACCAGGACAGGCATACAGTACATACTATATTTTGGGATGCTCATTGGTCTGTGGTGATCTTTATCGTCTTCAGAAACATCTTTATTTCTCATGAAATGAAACATCTTTATTCTAATGGAAAAACTATAGATTCCAAGGCCAACGGGTGAAAATCAGGTAAGTATATTATTCATCAGACGTAAGAAGGTAACATTTTTTTGGAAGGCGTTTTTGTGTTACATTCACCCCCACCAGCCTTAAACAGGCCTTGGTTTAGGTGAATGAGTATAAATGAGAACTTACCTAGAGATACCGCAGAACATGGCAGCACAAAATAAAAGTTGGTGGCGTTGAGCATGAAAACCCATACGAAGAAGAACAGCGTGACCAGATTTTGGGGGAAATAATAGAAAGTTGACCAAAAAACAAACCAAAAGTTCCAGCCATCATTAAAAATGCCAAACACGCAATGATATGAATATACAGATGGGTACTGTACACCTCATGAGCGAGATAACAATACTATTCAATGGACCTAAAGCAGCCTCACAATGTTAGATTTTGAAAAATTAGACAATTCAGGAAATTCCAGGCTATGGGAACTGATTTCTGTCTTCTGTAAACAAGGGCATACAGTGAAGGCTCCGGTGGTGGTGGAGGCTTCAGGTCTTATCTGGGTCCTCAACGTTATTTGCATTTTGCATGTATCATGTATACATCATATATCATGTTGTTGCACAAGCTAACAACATGATATACATATACATATATATATATATATATATATATATATATTAATATATATAATTTATTAACATGTTACAGGGCATAGGATGATAATATACAAGGTGCCAATTGTGTGCATTAATAAGCCAGTCATGCTATAACTACACATAACGTAACCATTCCGTTCTAAAATGGAATTCAAGTTTGTCAGACTTTTTAATTGTAGGTGGCAGGACAAGTTCACTAAACCACTAAGCGTCTTCACAGAGCGGTGCAGGACGCGTGTCCGCGTGACCTTTTTATTTTATTACAGGTTTGATAGAGCTGTATAACATATAGTAGAGTTATTGTTGGCATTCATGCGTCTTTGTGAAGAAGTAAGCCTTGAGGCAATATCGAATAAGAGTGAGTCAAATAAATATTAAATGGCTCATTCTCGTGTTAAAATACATAGCTATAGACATATGATTACTGGGTGGATGTGTCATTCTACGAGAAAAAAAATAATACTACAAGGCCAGACCTCCATAATAAGCACGTTAATAAGAGGGTCAATAAGAGAAATCCATGATCTGGTTTCAAAAGACAGCAATATTGTAAGCAAAGGCGGAACGCAATATGCATAGAAATGTGTATCATTGCATTGTTGCCAGCATGCTGTACAGAAAGGGATACTTAATTACTCATTTTATATTCATTGGCTGGCATTTCTGGGGATTTTTATGAAGGTCACACGCATACGTGAAATATTTCCCTATACGATTTAAGTAGGTTATTGTGTATCGTCGATTTAAAACCTTTTTATTGTGTAGAATGAAAATAAACAAGCTAGCGAGCTGTGTTTTTGTACCATCGGATTATAGCGCAGCGTGGGAAGTTTATCCATATCTGGATATAAGATGTAGCAGAAAGAGTCTTCTTGGACCCGATGCCCGGAGCTCTGTAGTGCCAGTAATATATGCCATGCGCAGCCGGATGAATTGGCGCCGAATGCCTCCTATGCCACACGAATGTAGAGGGAATCTATTGTGAGATCAGCTGCCGGCATGCTGGTAAATAAACCTGATCCCTGCTACCATGCAAGAATCAACCATCATGACATCACAAACGCCCGCTGCTAAAACACATTGCAAATAAAAAAGATGAAGGAAAACACAAGGCATTTTTTTCTTTTCTGATCATGATAGATGAGAACACCAGACAATATTCAGAGGGATAAAGGTATACCAGGGAACTTGTAGGCTCTGGCTACCTGGAGGCTACCCTTGCGGGACGCGGCCAAGACTCTCCCCTTTCTCACGTCGGGGGTGTTCCCGCCGACATAAGTGGGTGTTGCCGCCGTCTGTGGGCGTTCCTGCTGACGCACTCCTATGTAAAGGGAAATGGGGGGGGCGTGTCAAGACCCTGCTCTCGTTGACCTGAAGGATTTGGTTGTTGGCCCGGAGAACTACAAAGCACTTCAGCCCGAATATCAATGACCACATAATCATTATATCATTACCTATGGCTATGCCAGAAAATACAGGGCTTTCGGTGGACGAGGTGAAGCGGTTTGGTGTTTCCGTAGGTCACCCATTAAAAGCCATACCACCCGAAACTGCTGTCTTAACAATAGAAGTGGAACATTTTACAAAACAAACAAAAAAAGAAAATGTGCAGGTCGTTCTGGCAGCAGCCGTGGATTCATGCCGAACCGCCTACCTTATATTTATTTAAGACAAAATTAGACCTTATGTTTGCATGGATAGGCTGGAGGTGGCGACGACCAAAGAGAAAAGAAACAAAACAGTTCTTCCGAAATTGGCAAGCATATATTTGAGCGTTGGGCAGAGACATAGAACACCAGATGAAATGTGCCGACTTCCTGGCTCTCCAGTTCTCAAAATACAAGACGCCACACTTACCTGACGGGGCCCTGACGGGACTGAACGTTAACTTATCATCCTATGGCTTGGGGGACTCTGTTTTTTTTTTAATTGTATGTTTGATTATATACATATTGGTTTCTAGATGCATGAGGAACATCAAGGTTAAAAAAGTGAAGACGCGACAAATTTTCAAGATGTTGCTTTGTTTCTTTGTTTCTGTTAGTTACGGCACGTTGGGGCTGAATCTAGACATGACATTGTTTCTAATATGTTTACATGCTAATAATTCTCTGTACCTAATGTTTAGCATTTTGAAGTATTGGAACAGATGCTTCTTATTAGATACACTTGCTATGTAGCACAGGACATGATATATTTTTTTTTTTTGGGGGGGGGAGTGATCTTTTGTGGATTACAACCCCCATCAGCCAGAATGACAAAGGGAACGGGAGCTAATGCACAAAAGATGCAGAGATGTTGCTGGAAATGTATTTTTTTGATTTCTGTTTGCCTGAACTGTGTTATGAATACATACTGCCACCTACTTGTACAACCACGTCTATCGGAAAACTCCATCTCTTTCTCTCTATATATAAATATATATATGATTAGAAGGTCAGGTATAAGCTGTATATAATTATGACTATAGCAAAAAACTCCAAATCCGCCACAAGGAAAAATGTAACCAGATCCCCGGCACCCAAAGGTTTAAACAGCGTAGCACAGAAGCATTGATTTTGAGGGCAGATAAGAACCATTTGGCCCATCTAGTCTGCCCATTTTTCCTGATGTAGGGAGTTTAAACCCCTATCAGTCTTTGGTCAGGACCTATAGTGAGGAAAGCTTCATGTCTATTCCATGCCTGTTGAAATTTTCCTTGGTATTAGCCTCCATCACTTCTGCTGGGAGACTATTCCATTTATCTACTACTCTCTTTCCATTTATCTACTAGGTCTCTGACCCTCAAGTTTTAGATCATGACCTCATGTTCTAACATTGCTCCTCCGTTTAAATAAGCTTGCCTCTTATACTATGTTAAATCCCTTTAAGAATTGAAATGTTTCTCTGGCACTCCGCTCTCTCTTCTTTCCTCCATGCCGTACATATTATGATCCTTTAACCTTTCCTGATATTTTCTGTTCTGCCCTCTTCCTGCTACTAATGCCTCTCGCTATACAACCCCACAGCATGCATGCTTTTTGAGATGCTTTGTTGCATTACCTTTAAGTCATCAGAAATACAGAACCAATGCCACCAATGCTATATTCTGCCTTTGGATTTTTACGTTCCAAGTGCGTTATTTTATATTTATCAACGTTAAACTTCAACTGCCACACACTGGAGCATTCTTCTAACTTGGCCATCATCGTGGTCAATCATTTGCCATTTGTCTTGTTCCACCCGGAATGTCTACCCTGTTTCAAACATTTGTATCATCTTCAAAAGCACACATCTTACCACGAAGACTCTCTGCAACATCACCAATAAACCATTTAAAAGGTACGGGTCCCAATACTGATCCCTGAGGTACCCCACCAGCAACAAGTTTTTCCTCTGAAGAAACACCATTTACTACAACCTTTTGCCTCCTATCACTCCTTATCCATTTAACTATTCTGGCATCCAACCCCAAAGATTGCGATTTATTTATAAGTCTTCTATGAGGGGGCAGTCATGGAACTCCTTGGAATTACGGCATATTTCTCATCAGAACACTACTGAACCACGCTGATTTGATACCCTAGTACGAAGCTTGTTACAGAGGTATAGACAGTAACTGGTCCTCCTGGGGTTAAAACACATATAGATAATTGGCAAAATAAATCATCAAACTCTATCTGCCCCAGTTATTTCAAAGATAAATGACCTTCCACGGCTATTGAAAAGTATACACGAGACTAGTTACTATCTTGAACGAATCATAGGCTGTCTGCAGCAACAGCGGTGGAACTAGCGAGTTAACATATGGTACTTCCGCACACACACACACTAACATACTTACAACATGCTCACACACACTAAGACACTAACACACAAAAACATACTTTTTGTTCCGCATCTGTATGGTAAGATCAATTATGACAAATTTATACGGGCATGCCTTCAGGGATTAATGAGTATCCAAACCTATTCTTCCTGTTTTTAGCAGTAGAATTTATTCATTAATCTAATATCTATAGGTTTACTTAGATGCAGAAGACTGAGCAGCATATAGTTCTAATTATCCTCATTATTTTAACCGACCATCATTGCCATTGATTTATCATTGATTTATCTAATCATGAGTATGCACGCGTTTCTCATGATTAGATAAAACAATGATAAGCAACCCCAGGAACATGTATACAGTATATCTCCCTATTGTCATGTTCCAGGTCAGCATATCCCATGCCATGGGCCTCCTCTAGAAACACCAGTAAGATGGCGGTCAGCGTTTACGCCATGCAGGAGAAGAAAGTGAGGTCCTGGTCACCTCCTGGATGCCAAATGTGCAAGTGTAGTGGTTGAAGGTGATTGGTGGACGAAGGCTTCCTATGGGCGGAGCATGTTCATCCCAGGTATAAAACCTCTCCAGGTGTATTCAGTAGGTGTCTCATTGTGTATGCGCTCTGTAGCCTGTTACAAGTTGCTGATCCAGCTTGTTGCCCTACGTTAGCCCCACTCCTGATTCTGCTCCTCGGATTGTTGCTTTGGTGTATCCTATTTGTTTGGTTCTGACCCGGCCTGGCAGCTGATTTAATCTATGGATTCTGAATCAGTCTGCTTGACATCTGATCACCTGGTTTGACCTTGGGTTGCTCCTGACCTAGATATCTGGATTCTGGTTCCGATCGACAGCCATCTGATCTCCTGGTTTAACTTTGGCCCATCTGGACCAATTCCCCTCACATGCCCACTCTTAAGTTCTCTTAAGTGACTTTGACAATGTGACGGAGAGGCATATATTCACTAATTAGGGGGACTTATTGGAGAGTTGAGGGCTGAGCTGTCCATCCATAATCCATGATTATCATGACGCCTCTTCATACTGCAAACTCCTTGGTCAGTGAAGACTACAGTAAGTTTTAGCTAGGTCTGTTATGCTGACCTTTTCTAAATCCTTATAGAACGTTGTACATATATATTGTACATTGTAACTGCACATTGAAACCGCAAAGAAGAAAAACATACCATACAGTAAAACAAAACTACTAAATGTATCTGTTTTTACACAAGTAGTAGGAGTATGAAGACTACACTACAAGACATTTTCCAACATTAGGAAGAAAATCAACTGTGGATTAAATAAACAATAAGTGATCTTTGCACTCCAGACTATTTGTTTTGAATGCCTCCCCGCACGTCTTGTTGAGTTCTACCAATTAGAGATGACATAATATATAAGTTTATCTAGAAAGGGTGCTCAAAGCTGACAGCAATCTCGAACGTCTTGGTCTGAGATCACTAGAAACATTATGGACCTTCCTCGGATGTCGCATGTGTTTATGAATGTCGCTTTGAGCTGAGGACTTTGTGTAACCTGCCTCATTGTAACGACTGCCAGCAATTAAGTAGCTTATCAACAATCTGTCTTATGGCGACGACTTACTGTTTTCATTAAATAAACGTCTTGCTGTTGATGACCCCAAAAAAGACGCCACCTAATTTATTTGAAGCTTTTTGTTTCTGTGTTCTCTTCTCCACGGTAAATTGGCATCTTTTGTAAAATTGTTTTTTCATGAAAAACTCAAAAATAAAAATAGCATCTGTCCTAGCAGCTTGAACGAAATGAATTTTTGTAATTGGAATCGGTCCGCTGCAATGTCAACTGCATATGTTCTAATTAGAACAATTATGAGATTACGCAAATTGTCTAAAATTGTCAGTAAAATTGGTGAAACCAAAATTTCCATTAAAAATATGTTACCTGTGGATTAGCCTAACACACACACCCAGACACTCACACTAACACAATCAGAAACTCAGACTAAAACATGTGCACACATACATTCACACTAACATACCCAGACACACATACAAACACTACTCATTCACCCTCTGCAACCCCAGCCTGTGCCTGCATCCTCACTGAATAGCTTACCATTGTCTTTACAATTTTCATAGCAATTGCTCTGAAAAAAACCTTGTCTTATAATCGAGCAAATAATTTAATATGGGGGGAAAAAAAATCTAAAAAAAAAAGTGAGAAAAAATGTAGAAAAAAAATAACATTTCTCCTATAAGAACTATTTATAGCTAATGTACATGAAAAAATACAACCTAAAAAGTGTAATATTTATTAGCCAGTGCTCTATGTAAACTATATAACGCTCTCTCAACACTCTTGTGTGATTCTGGATGGTGTTCCTGATTACTTGCGTACCGTAGTCGGTGTTGCCCTCGATCCAATTTTCCCAGCCCTGACCCTTGAAGACCTTGATCTTTTCTTCAAAGTTCGGTTCCAGACCCCCTTACTTCTGCTTGGTCTCTTGAATGTAAATAAGCACCGTGACATTTGCAGATATTACAGCTGTATGATGAACACTGTTGATCTTGTATCGTTTGCTGTGAAGGTATGTTAAACATTTCATGGGTTATTCTTTTAACTGCCATCTGCCAATATTCTGCGACCTCAGTCCCAGTTTTTGTTTTATACTTTCTATACATTGTAACATAGTAGCGGCTTATGGAGTATTCCATAGCGGGTGTCTATTCTACCTTTATGTGAACTAATTATACACCTCTTTTTTTACAAAAATCTTTCCAGCACATGAAAAACTACAAATAGAAACAAACTCTAATCACTAGATCTATAGTAGCTGGAAATTGCCCCATAATTCTGATTCCCAGCACAGACCACTATTTACTTTGGCATAATGATGATGTTTGTTTTTGTGCAGTAATGCAAAATAGACATTTACTGCCCTCAGAATATATTTGGCTCAGCAGTCTAACGCTGTTGAAGTAATAGAAGAAATATTTTTCTTAAATTTGAATTCATTTATTCCTTATGTTGTCCACGGTTTTGTGAACCAGATCATAACTTCTTAAATTGAAAAAAAAATTAAAAAAAATAAACATGGACGTCTCGTAAAATATTGACAATTTAACAGATGTAGGGAAAAAAAAAAAACTTTATTGCAAAAATAGATTTAACCAACATATTCATTTTTGGAAGGGTATTAAACATAAGTTGTAGTAAACGAGCATCTCACATTTTCAATTTTTGAAATAAAAATTTTTGAACATTCATAAGACCCCCAAACAAGCCAATGAGGACTGAAAACACCTAACTTCTCCGAGAATACATTAAACAATATTGTTAAAGAGGTTGCAAATGGTTGAAATGTTTTAGAATGGTTAAGGAACGGTGGGACAGAGATAGATTTATTATCTTCCAATCCGCTTTTGTGATAGAGTTACTGAAAAAGCTCTGGACGTTAACAAATATATTAACATGTAATTAACAGAAAAAAAACCATAAAACATTTCATTATAGACTAGATTTGGATATTATGGATGCCTGCTGAAGGCATAGCATCTTCTTATTTATTTCCACTACAGAATATATTTTTTTTTTTAATTGTTTAGATAGAATTCCAAGCTCTCTTTCTTTCTTTCTTTCACGGTCCACAGACATTTAGAACAGATGTGCTTTTTATTTTCTTTGTGATATTTGCAACATTCTAGCGATGGAATGTGGCGTTTGCCATAATTTTAGGACCAACAGTGGAAAAGAATTGGAAGCCAATCCTACTGGTGGAAGCTCTCATAGCGCCATTCTAGAGGAGATCTAGAGTCTAAAATTCTGAGCAAGACATTTTAAAAAAGGTTAATATTTAAAAACTATGGGAAGCCAAATCTGGCTGCTGAATATTATTAGGACAGCCTTGAATTGTACCATACAAATAGGCGTGGAGATGTCCTAATTCTTACACTTACTGGCATACATAAGATGAAATGTGCGTGAATTCACGACATTATTCTCAGTATGCTCTTGTAAACAGACAGGAGTGCTCTCGGCAAAATATATTGGTGATATACTAAACGAGAAATACTATGCTGAACAATGAAGAATGCACCCTTAGCGAAAGTGTGTATTAATATTTAAGGAAGCATTGGTGTTTTTCCTTCTTGGTTGCTGAGTGCAAGCGGCAGAATGAAGATGACTTAGTGGGAAGACATCAGAGAAATAGAGATATCATTATCTTGCCACCCGCAGGCTAAAAAGCCAATGTAAGCAGCAGGTCACATGAGAGAGACCCACACGGAACAGAACATTAAGGAAGATGACACAAGACGGATGATTGCTCTGGGACCTGGACACATACAGCCTTAACAAGAAAAAAAACTGACCGTCAACATCGGACATACTGCCTTTCATTCAGAGGGTTAAATGTAAATGTATTGTAGTGTTACAAGTACTCAAATGATTCTCCTGGTATCTTAAAAAGATTCCTGTGTATTATTATTAATGTGACAGCCAGTGTCTGGGACCAGTCCGGATCATGCATTACCGGTACATTTTCTGCCGACTTATCATCAGTGTTGCAGGGTGTGTATTAGATTTAGTAGGTTGCCAAAACCCTTAAAAAAATTAAAGCCTATCGGAACTCCATTATATTTACCCATCATTATTGGGATATGTGAGTGGACTTCACAGCGGTCAGAACAGAGTGTCACCATTACCGTTAAACCCCCAACCCAAGCCTTGACATTGCAGGCATGACCATTGTCAGCGACCAAGGAACTCTATCGTCGATTCCTCCTGGAAGGGCCGCTGTTCTTGAAAGGGTCGAATTCATCCTACACCAGAAAAAAAAAGTAAGTTATTGATATAAAGTTCCATTTTTCCCAGGTTAGAAAAGCATTCTGTTTTTGTATGCGAATATCTGAAGTAACCACAGCTTTCCCTAGAAAATAAGAGCTCAAGTAGATCTGTCAAAAAAAAGGCTTCTGATTTATTATTGCAGTCACTCCAACAACCCTTTAATCCCTTCTCACCATTCAGACGCGTCAAAGTTACATTTATTCTCCGCGTTTAATCCGCATGCAGGCATTGGAAGCAAATTATGCAAATTGTCTCGTTGCAAAAATGGTGGTATCTGCAACGCCACAATTACTATAAATACACAGAATCGACAAAAATATGACTGAAAATGTAAGTATATGGGAAGTGATACAATGCTTTTTTCTTCTTTTTTATACTCGAGGATGACGGTGTTTTCAGTAAATTCACTGCTCATTTTTCTCATTAATTTACTCATTTTGTGTACGTCAGGATTTTTTTTTTCTTTTCTTTAAGTGTTTCCATTTAATAAGGTATAAATAAATTCAGTTTTATCCATTATAAATTGTACGCAGCTAATCCAGACAGCAAAATAAATTATTAATCATCTGTTTTATTATTAAGGCTGCATTTTAATTACTGTAGTGCAAAGTATTGATGTATCGAGTTACCTAGAGCAGTAGTTTTAGGTGAATTGCAAAAAAGAGAGGGCCCTGAAAAATGTATAAGACAAAGTCCTGGGCTGCTGGATATGAATATGAAGCTGGCGCCTGCTCCGTGTTCTTTTTTTCATTAAATAATCCATCAGTTGGTGATAAAACCAAATATATCGGATAGATTTACAAAGGAGGCAGGATCATATCAGAGAAATGTTTAGTTATTCCTCTTATTAATCGGTTTGACGTATAATGAAACAAATGGTAAAAAAAAAAAAAAAGTTCTATACTTTTTTTTTTTTGCACGTGTACAGCTATATGCTATTCATGGTTTTTCCTTAAACAGCTTGACTTGTCATATTTGTCAGAAAAATATATTTATAACAAAAAGGAAAACTGGCCATACCTCCTGGGCCTTTTATTCATTACATCATTCTTATCTTACGAAGGTGATAACGTGGCGATGCCCCCTGGCTCTCCACCTTATCAATCTCTTCTGACCTTCTGTCATGAAAACAATGGCCTGGAAAGCAGTCCATGCCGTCCGTAATTAAGAAAAAGCCTCAAAGTGTCTGCGTGTTAAAACTGATCTATATTGTAAAAAAAAATAAATGGATCCCTGCCATCATGAAGGGATCGGACATTGGCACGCGCAACTAAAAAACCCTCTCCCTCCTAAATAAATAAAATAAACACACAAACACATAAATATATTGTACTAGGCAGATAGATCGTGAACAAAAGAAAGCATTCTTACAGAAATATGTATTTTTCCTGTATATTTAGGGCATTAAAAGTCTATCTTATGCATGCTTACTTGTAATATGTTGTGTACCGTCACCTATGTTGGCTGGAAGCACGATCTACAGCAGGGGTGTCCAAGTTTTTCCTGCAGTGGGCCACTTCATCAGAATTGTATACGTGTGAGGGCCACACTCAATACAATATGCAGATTAAAAAAGTAAATGACACAAAACCTTTACTTTTCCTCTCACTGATTTCTGGGCCTAGAAAGTGTTGTGACTACAAATTCAGGATCTAGGGATGCACCAAAATGAAACTTCTGAACCAAAATATTCACTTGGCCAAAACCAAAAATAACCCCCCACCTTTAATAATAAAAACTCACATTTTTAATAAAAGTTGGTAACACACCACAATTGGACAAAAACAAAAAAAAATAGCAATATGACTTGGCATGATAGTAGTGTGATTGCTAACAGCAATCACACTCCTATCATACCCAGGCAACCAGTAAATGCTGGTACCTAGGCATGATGGCACTGAGCTTGCTGTTAGCAATCATACTCCTATCATGCCAAGTCAGCCAGTACATGCTGGTACAGCGTGGCTGTAAGTGATGTGCAGACCCTATATTGCTGGCAGCATCAATACACAAGGGGCAGCTAGCTAGGTTTCAGCATGTTCAGCATGTACTGGCTGACTTGGCATGATAGGAGTGTGATTGCTAACAGCTATCACAGTCCCATCATGCCTAGGTTCCAGCACTTACACATCCATGCTATCACACACTCATTCATTCATATACTCATTCATTCACAGATTTATTCCCTCAATCATGCATACTCATTCAAACAACCTCCCCACCCCCTTACCTGCACTGCACTGCAGCTCCTCGATGCCGCTCAGACAGACCTGCACAGACTTCAGCAGGGGGCACTGACTCCCTCTGCGTTCTCTGGTACTGCACAGAGGAAGCAGGACTGGAGCAGAGTCATGTGATGCCACGTGAACTCTGCTGGGTTCCGTTCCTCTTTGCAGTACAAAAGACCCTCCCACTGGCAAGTAGCAGGGCTTGAGGTACGGCCCGCGGGCCACATGTTGGACGCCCCTGATCTACAGGTTCATACAACTACATACATATCATATGTTGCTTTTCATATAAATATTTTGTTTCTTTTTATTATTTGATGTGGTATACATGGGGAAATAATGGGCAAATTTTACACATTTGTACCACTGTATCAAGTCATACGACGCATGGTTCTTCTGACTTTACGTATAAAATGAAAGCCCTATCTGTACAATATGTACATTTCAAATTAAAATACCAAAAAAGCTCCAGGCTTTAGGGAACAATAAACCCTTAATAAATAAAATCAATTAAGTAACTCACCTAACGGCATGAGCCGTACCATTATTTTAAAAGAAAGTTAATTTATCACCACATTCCACATTACAGTGGTGTGCATAAAAATACAAGAAAATGTTATTCGAATCTTTGCCTATTTTTCAAGAGAATACAAACAAAAGAACGAAACGGCTGGACATTGGGAATTACAATTATCTAGGGTGGTAAAAAAACTGTTTATTTTTCGAAGCGACAGGTCGCTACAGGTCATATTTTAGAGCGAACACAGACTAATTAAATCTCCGAGGCTCTGTGTGAGGTCAAAAATATATTGGGCCGGTCAAAAACCGCTAGATCTTTATCCGTTTAATATAGGGAGTCGAGTTAGAGGGAAAAAAAAACCACTTTATTAAGAAATCAGTCCTCCCAAAGCCATACCAAAGATAAACAGTGCCTTCGGAGAGCCCGCTGAGCGCCGTACCAACACCGTATCAATAACCTAAATTGGAACGCATCTACGAGTATCCTCTGATGTTTATCATGTCACATTCTAGATGCAGGAAAGTGTAACTGTCATAGTTTAAGAAAATAATATCCCGCTGTAAGAATAGTAAAACACACAATCCTTCAAAACAAAGATTACAAAGGACTTTGAGATAAAAGGAATAGTTTTTTCTTCTTCTTGTAGCGGACTGAACCGGCTCGGGTGATGGCAGGTAAAAAGGTTCACCTCTGTTTATGGAACGCGTTCCACTTGGTTAATTGTCTACAGCCAGTCGACGTCACCAGCAGCAGGAGCTTCCGGAAAGATACAGATCTGTGTTTTCAACAAAACTAAGTATTTGAGCTAAGTGGTCTTGGGAGTTAGGGGAAGGTTTTTTATTTATTTTAATTTTTTTTTTAAAAAACATGGTCAGCTCTCATGTGGATGATGACTGGGTTATAATCCTGTACATAATGGGAGGTCTATGACATCTAATATATTTGATCCATTTTCTTTGTTTATTTGGAGGATTAAAGTAGATCTGTCACCAAATTAAAAGTTCTTCTAATAAATAGAGTGTTAAAAAACACAACAACAACGACATATCTCAGCCTACCCAATATAAAACTCATGCTACATGATATCTCTCATGTATGTAAGGCTTTCATGGGCCCTAAGACATTGTAGTACCTTTGGGAAGACGAGAGCATCTCTGGTGCTTTTGGTGAGGTCATGTTATGTTCAAGCAAACGCACCAGAGATGCTCTCGTCTTCCCAAAGGAACTGAATATAAGAGGACCCCTAAAAAAATACCAAGCCCATCGTACCTACAGCACAAAAATTTTCATTATAGATTCGGTAGGGCCAGGCTTGTAGGTCATACAGCTCAAGGCAGAAGGGGTAGTCCACTAGCCGGCAGAGTAAGGGCAAAATCTTTCCAGTTACTAATGGACAATGGGAAACGGAATCCAGTAAAAGTTTGAGCGTCATTTATCCGCTCCGGTTAAACAGTACATTTTTATCAAAGTAGTGACAAAACACGGACTTTGTTTGCATAATTATTCTCACTGAAGCTATTAAAACTTAGCTCATAGTGATTGCTAATCATTATATTTACATGAAATCCAATTGAAAATAATTAGTCTACTGTTAACCAACAGGGTTTTTCATATAAACGCCCATTAGCTCAGCAGCTGTGTATGCTTGGTTCTATAAAAGAACAATAAGCAATCTTTGTAAGTAAACAGCTCAATTGGCATGCAGTTGACGTGGGACAGCCTTGCAACGTACACCCGTTTCATTCACCAAAGACAGGAGAAAAAAAACTGGCCCCAGATTTCTGACAAGGGCCAGGATAGACGCAAGTTGCGTACAAGATGTGACCGCTCACCAATCCTGCCGTTTGACAATCGGGTTATAACTTTGCCCAGCAGAGCTCCTAAAGACTAGGGCTAACCCAAGTCCACCACCATATTGGAAAATATCCCAATAAAATCTTCCAGGTCCAATGGAATGCAGGACCACACAAAGCTCCGCTAGGTAGAAAGTTCAAAAAGAATAATAATAAATCAGTAGCAATTGCATGATGCCCGAAATAATGAAAAAATAACGGTATGCCTCTCTGGCAAATGTAAATAGAAACACGTTCTATGAGCGTTCAAGGTTCCATGACACGCGTTCTTTATGGTTACCGCTAAATGCATAGCCTTACAGATTAACGCATTTCAAAGCTCCTCACATTTTAATAAAACAACGACTACACTATGTTCTCTCATCATTCCATATCGCCCATTAGAGAGATCAGATTATCATATTATGATAAAGAGCTACGTGTAGCCCAATTTACAGAGCATTTCTATAGTAACAGGTCCCTATCCAGAATACAAAAATCACACTGGGAGAATTACAGGCTTTGATAGGTTTTACTAGAACACAGACTATATGACCATTTAGGCAAATGTCCACTAAAGGGCTTTATTTGGGTGCTAAATAATCAAATAAATTAGCAGTAAGTAGAATTCCAACAGTTTTAACAGAAAAGCCAAGCCTGCCCCAGCATGAACCTCCACGCTACGCTGCAGGGTATAGCGGGAGACACATCATAAACGGACCAATTTAAATTACATTCTTCGTTGTTTTTCTTGATACCGTTAGGGTACTGACATACTCAGCTATGTGGTATTGGTGATACCCATTTTTTAAATCGTTATATTAAAGATCAAACTGGGTTGATCAAGTTTCAATAGTTTAGCGGATAAACCATGTACTGGCTACCTGGGCATGACAGGAGTGTGATTGCTGTTAGCAATCATATATATTTATAGATATATCTATATATATATCTATCTATAGATCTATCTATCTATATATATATATAGATATATATATCTATATATACATATATATATAGATATATATAATATTGTTATTGATTTTTTTTAATTAATTTATTTTATTAAAAGTAAGTAACACACCAAAATTGGACAATATTAAGATATGTATATAATTATATGATTGCTAACATCAATCACACTCCTATCAAGTGCCAAGTCAGCCAGTACATGCTGGAATCTGAGTATACCTGGGCATGATGGGATTGTGATTGCTGTTAATAATTATTTATATATATATATATTGTTATTTAATTTTTTTGCCCAACTCTGGTACGTTACTTACTTTTAATAAAAGTGGGTTTTTTTTGGTTTGGTTTTAAAGGTGTGTGTAAAGGGGGGTCATTATCAGTTTCGGCCAAGTAAATGCTGAATTTTCGGTTCTCGTACAGAATTTTCATTTTGGTAGGCCTACAATACATTGTTTGGCTTAGTATATTGTGATAGGGGTTGTGTTGCATTATTGTTAATGTCTGGCTCAATATATAGTGACAGGGATTACGTTGTACCACCGTCAATGTTTGCCTCAGTATATAATAACAGTTATGCTTTACCAACGTCGGTGTCTGTGCCAGTGTGTATATATTTATATATATATATCTATCTCTCGATAGAAGCTATGCAGTGAGGGAGCTGCAGTGGAGGTCTGTTCTGCAACACCTGCCCAAAGCCGCCACACAAAGTGGTTCATTCTCCCCTGCTGCCCGTAAAGGTGGGACAGTGCCTGATAATGGGGACTGATAATGGGGACTCTTAGGAGGTATAATAAGGCATTATGCAATTTTATGACACCGCTTGTGTGTTTGTTTTGTTAGCTAGGAATGAGCTCCAGCAACTGGGGACAGAACGACCTCCAGATTTCTATCAAGTTTTTGCAAAAAAAAATAAAAATAAAAATAAAAAATGAAATGCACGGTTTAATAAGGAACGGGAAGAAATACCCTCGGCTTCTGTCTTGATAAACGAAATGAAATAAAGGAAAGTTACGCATAAGAAACAAGATCGTATCCAACTATATGAATAACAAAATGACTAAATGGGAATATCCGCACCTAGAATATATAAACCGCACTAAAATAGCTATGAATTTACGGCACAACACTTATTTTTATAGCCTATATCCTCATACTTTATTTCCAAGGCATGTTTGCTCTGCTTCTTCATCTCGCAACAACCAAAATCAATTGAGTAACTTATTGGAAATGCATTCTTTTTAGAAAATGTGAACATAAAACAAATATACATAGATATATATATACATAGATATATGTGTGTGTGTTAGAACTGTGAATATATGAATTAGAAAATAGGTCAATAAATTAAAGTTTATATTTTTTCTCGAAACAATGGCAGATTGTGATTGTGTTGCTGAGACATTGTAATTGGCATGAGAGAGAGGAATCCTGCGCATGGTCATGCGAAGTGTGAGGCGAGCATTACATTTACAAGATCATAATAGGTTTTTCTTCGGATCTGGGGAGGGGCAGTAAGGTGAGGAGACTTAGGTGGGAAGGAGGATATGCATTAAATGTCAGCTCTAGAAGGGATTGAATGCAATAGAAATCAGTTTCACAGAAAAAGTACTAAAATAAAGTGTTTATTATATCAATAATATTATTATTAATAAACCCTAAAAGTCTAGTAACCATGAGTTGTGCAGGATTTTATGTTTAAAGATTTTTATCCTGTAATAAAAGTATCAAATGATCAGATATTTTAGCTGTGATTTATATTTACTAATCATGTAAGATTTTTGTTAATTTACATGATATATTTTTGAATCATTTATTTGGTGTATAATATTTCTGATGATCGTCAATCCTATTTTTAAATGAAGGGTTTGATGCATTTGTTCCCAATTATTCCCAATTAATGAGACACAAACTATTACATGTGATCGGATCATTTTTTCAATTAAAATTTTAAATAGAATGCCAACGTATAACACCGAGAGCCCCCACCATGAAGCCATGTGAGGTTTTAAGAGTAATTTGGGAAGAAATGGTAGACTGTGGAGGCAAAATAATACTATTAGTGTTACTCAAGTTGTTTTTTTATTAAGAATGGATCCTTCTGAGGTTAAAAACCACAGGATAAAAAATAATCAGAAAATAATAACAGATCTCAGGATGTACGGCTTGGAGGAGAGAAGAGGGACATTTCAATACTTAAAGGGGTGACACAATATAAAGGAAAGACGTTCATTCCATTCAGACGTAGCAGGAAAAGAATCGAGTGCTGGGGTACTTGGCTACTCTATTCCCGTAAAATAATGGCATTTATTAATATAGCACCAGCAGATACCGTAGCGCTGTTAATATAGGAGGCTGTTAAAATAAATGACATAACACACACTAACACATACTGCTACTGAAGGAAGAGAGGGTCCTAGTCTTATAAGCTTACAATCCTAGTGAGACAGTATGCTCCACTTCTTTAATACATTTAAATTGATTACAGATGTAGTATAACTACTATCATCCTTGTTTTAAAATATTTTATTATTTTTTTTTAATTTAAAAGCAATAAATAGATGGGATCATGTGAAAAATGCAGCAAGAGGAAGATGAATCGGGCTCAACACAGACACACAGGCTTGACTGGTAAAAAATTGATTGCTGCTGAAGAATTTCTTTATTATATGTATCATGTATGAAAAAGGTGGACGTTTTCAAAAAAATATATGCCCCATTGCAATGATATAAATGCTTGCTATGACTGACCTCATCATCGTCGTCATCAAAGAAGGATCCTCGTGCCCCTTGGCTTTGAGAGCCTTTCCTGCTGTATAAAGACGAGGTGTTGGAAGGTCTACATAAGAAAAAGAAAATAACACGCGTTAAATCGCCAAGAAACAGACACTCTTACATCTTAAGAAAAAACCCAATTTTTAGAAGTCATATACAAACACAAAAAGGAAATAAATAAAAATATAGTTCTTTAAAGAAGACACAGACAGGCAGAGATACAGAATACACCGCTAACTAATAATAATAATAATAATAATAATTAATAATTTTAGATCCACTATATATTTATTTAATATAAGGAATCCTACATAATTTCCATTTTTAATAATACTTACATACAGTACATTTATTTATAACGCGCCGGCCGATTCCGCAGAGCTGTTACATTCATAGAACAATTTAGAAACCCATGCAATAACAAACTGGTTCAAAGGAGAAGAGGGCCCTGCTCTTGTGAGCTTACAATCTAGTCGGTGGTTGAGGGAAGTGAGACAATAGGAGAGGACGGCTTGGATGTGGATTATGATGATGGCTGGGAGTAATGGGAAGGAGTGTTGTACGCTTCCCTGAACAGGTGAGTTTTCAGAGAGGTTTTGAAAGTCGCGTACGAGGCAGAAAGTCTGACGGAACGGGGAAGGGAATTCCACAAGAGGGGAGCGACCTGGGTGAAATCCTGAATACGGAAGTGGAAAGAGGTAACAACAGTAGGAGAAAGCCGCAGGTCGTGAGAGGAGTGAAGGGGGCGGGTAGGGATGTATTTGGATAGGAGGATAGAGATGTAAGGGGTGCCGAGTTGTTGAGGGTTCTATAGGTCAGGTTTACAGGTTTAAATTTGATTCTGAAGGGTATAGGGAACCAATGAAGTGATTGGCATAGTGGGGCAGCAGATGAGGAGTGGCGGCAGAGAAAGATTAATCTAGATGCAGTGTTGGGGATAGATTGAAGCGGTGACAGGCGGGAGAGGGGGAGACCGGTTAGTAGGCAGTTGCAATAATCCAGGCGGGATATCACAAGGGAGTGGATTAGTAACTTGGTGGTATCTTGCGTGAGGAAAGGGCGGATTCGGGAGATGTTTTTCAGGTGGAGGCGGCAGGATTTGGTGAGGGACTGGATGTGAGGGATGAAGGAGAGAGCAGAGTCGAGGGTGACACCAAGGCAGCGAACCTGGTCTGTTGGATGGATAGTGGAGTTATCAACAGTAATAGAGATGTCAGGAAAAGTGGACATAGCAGATGGTGGGATTACCATGAGTTCGGTCTTAGAGATGTTGAGCTTTAGGTAACGGGACGCCATCCATGATGCAATTCCTGATAGACAGTCAGTGAGGTGAGTTAGAAGAGAGGGGGAAAGGTCAGGAGCAGAAATATAGAGTAGGGTGTCATCTGCATATAGGTGGTACTGGAAACCAAAGGAAGAAATAAGTTTTCCGAGTGAAGAAGTGTAGATGGAGAATAGCAGAGGCCCAAGAACTGAGCCTTGAGGAACACCAGTAGATAGCGGTAAGGGAGAGGAGCAAGTTCCAGTAAATGAGACACTAAAAGTACGGTTAGAAAGGTAGGATTTAAGCCATGAAAGAGCCATGCCATGGATGCCATGAGCATGGAGGGTTTGTAGGAGAAGAGAGTGGTCGACTGTGTCGAAGGCGGCTGAGAGGTCCAAGAGAACAACCAGTGAGAATTGGCCTTTTGTTTTAGCTGTGAGGAGGTCATTAGTAATCTTAGTCAGCGCAGTCTCTGTTGAATGCTGTGGACGGAAACCAGATTGTAGAGGGTCAAGTAGAGAGTTTGACGAGAGAAAGTTTGTCAGTTAATACTTTAAAATATACATATGAAATGATATATAATACTAATATATATATATATATGCATGTTTGTGATTTTATGTTGTTATTTCATTTTAAGTTGTATTCTGGTCTCAGGTCGCTTGTGAAATTACTGACCCTGGAGTTGCCAGAAGACTCGAACATTTAAAATTTATGAAAGGACAAATCCTAGTGAGATTTTCCTGTAAGAAGGGCTTGAATAATGCATTTCAAGCGATTTCAAGGAGTCACAACACTTAACTCCTCTGCGATTGCCGAGTCAACACATCCCTTTGACCGGCTTAGCTAATGCAGGTGGACAAAATATATGTTTCTGGAGGAAATCCACCAAAAAAATCCACCACGTTTTCTGAATGCCAATTTGTTTGGAATGATGGCAAGTACATTGAATACTCAAACCAATGGTATGATGTAATTTCAATTCAATTAATGTTATACCGAGCTAGATTTATGCCTGAATAAGATTGTCCATCGAAATCGGGTTCCTTAAGTAAAATAAGCAAACATATGCGGCGTCTGACAAAAATATTCAGACCCCTTACCAATTCCCTCTAATAACGAACTACAAACGGTATCCGGAACTTCCGTTGCGTAAGAATTTATTTTAAAGAACGCTCCAAATTATTGTGAAAAAGCTTTTTATTTTGGTAAAATCGTATTAAGAAAAGAAAGATCTATTTTACCATCTCCATTATGCATTTTACTTAAATAAGTTAAAAAATATAACCTTTCAGATGTGGCTGTTAAATGCTTATGCGAGCAAAATCTCAGGTTTTTCACTTGTCAGAATAAAATTGTAATAGGATAAAACCTATTGATTCTGAGATTCAATGTTTTAAAATAGAGCAGAATGGGATCTCGAAGCATCAATATGACTGGTGAGGGGGTCTTAATGCAAGACAATGTGATATGTGTTTAAATTGAATATATGGATTATAATAAATAATAATAATATAAAAATAATAGCGAGGCTTCAGGCTTTCACCATGTACCGCAGATCATGGAAAACTCCATCCTCCTTATACTCTCAGCAGAAATTCTGCACTTTTTTTTTTTATATACCAACTTTTCTGAATTCTCCTTTTCTGAGCTTTTTAATATCGACAGCTATTTTCTGTTGGAGTAAATTCTGTAGTTTATGAGTATAACGCGAATTACTCTACTACCTGTTACTCCGCAGCTAGTTCTCCATGGAAAGTGCTGGGCGGATGCGATGAATGCTGCTGGCTTTGCGGATATAGTGCGCCAATCTGTCATTAGATGCAATTTCCGGGGTGGGGGACTGGGGGCGGAGGAATCATTATATTTATCATTGTTGGGGAGAGAAAAAAAAAAAAAAAAAAAAAAAAAAAAGAACTGAAAGGAAGCTGCCTGGCAGTGGAAACAACAACACCCCCCACCAAATTTTGGACAGCCGTACTACAAACCAGCTTCAACAATTGTTCTGGACACATCAGTCAGAAGACCGCTCTGCCTCTTGCAAACCTACATTTATTATTTATTTTTATATTGTTATATATATATATCAAATTCTGTAGCGCTGTACAGTGGGTAGACAGGACAAAGTAGTATGTGATATAAAAGGTGAGGAGGGCCCTGCTCAAGGAGCTTACAATCTATTAGTTTCTATACTTTCCACATAGTATATCGCACAGTACCCTGCGCATGGGGTTGTGGACTAGCATCTGTCGACTCCCTCTTTATAAGGGTTGCAAGAAAATGGTTAAAATTCTAATTATCTTCTGATCGAGACAATCTGAAATCAACTTTGATTTTTTTTTTTTTTTTTTTAAGAAAAGTACCAGGTATTTAAACTTTTTTCTCATATTACTTACTTTGTCTAAAACGAATGGCAGAGCGGTCATATGTCAGAACCGGTACAGGCTGGACACGCGCAGCCACATATCTAGCTGCGGCTCTATTGGCCAACAGCCTAACGGGCATTAGCCGGGTGCACTAACAAACTGCAGCAACGTAAGACGCCACTAAATGCTCATCCAGACTTTACAAAATTAACTTCGATATTCATGCCGATAAAAGTTTAAAGTTCAAAAATTCACTGCGGCTCAAGTGGATTTACTCTGAAAGTTAAAATCCAGCCCGCCGGTGTCTGGCGTTTTCAGAATCTTATCTTATCAAAAGGTTTCGGGAAGCGTCACGGGATGTCTTTACTCGGATGCTAAATTGCATTATAAAACAATGACATCCATAATACGATTAAACACTAAAGCTGGGAAATCAATGGTTATCTCAAGCGCAGAAACACAAATTCTAAGCCTGCAGCGATACAAAATATCCCATTAGTGAGTTGGAGAAACCGCAGATGCCTTGTTTTTTTTTCCATTTTTCCCATTGTTTTGAGGTTTTGTAAAGGTTGGTTAATGTGATAAAATAGTGATAAAGGCCAATTACATCTGAAACGTTCTGCTGTGAAGCTTCCAATTAATCTGGAAGCGCCTGGAGGAATAGCTGTGAACCCTGGTCTATGTTTGTACTTGACAGCAAATCGTTCGGGTGTAAACTAACCATACGGACTGTTCCTTTCCTTAAGAAGAGATAGATCCTCTAGTGGAAGACGATCAAAAGAAACCAATACGTAGACAACCAATCCCCCAACTATTTAGTTCATCAACAAAGAACTGCAAACTAAATCTAGGAAACCTCCCATAGAACACGTATTTAAGCAATATGTAATATTACCCATATAATATTTAGTGTGGCATATAGGACCAAGAAACTGACCAGGGTTGCTGGAATGATAGAACGTCTTATATAGTCTCATGAGATATCCCTATAGCCAATCATTTTGAAATAAAGCTAAGAGCAGAGAGAGCATTAGGATTCCCCGAGTCTGTTCCGTGTAGGCAGGATGGTGGAGACTACTTAATCCTGGTCAGGGATAGGCAACATTACCCATGGTGGACACTTACTGGGGGGTCTGTGGTGGACAATTTAATGACGTTCTACGGACCTCCACCAAGCTTGCCATGGACACAGCCGTTCCTGCTCGGACACTTTGCCTATCCCAGCTTCTGGTTGTTCTGAGTAGCCTCACTTTATTGAGCGGTTGCTGCTAGTGCAGATCGGAGACAAACTGCATTGAAGAAGATCACGCTACTTCCACCGAAAGGGTTTCGTACGTGTACATGTGTTCATACGTGTACAAGGGTAAAAGGCGCCCAAAGGTCACCGATGGCCAACTTCCCATAGATTTCAGAATAACTATTTCTAGATTGAAAGTTACTTTTTACTATCAAGGAAACAAACGTTCCAGAGAGCTTTAGGAGGAACATGATGACCATGTTAGGTGTACTGCGCTTTAAAATAACTGAAAATTAACAATTAATAGGCACTCTAATTTTAGCAGAAAAGCGCCTTATATTACCCTGTACAAGGAACTATTCGTTGGAACAGAAACACTCGTACGCTCTCGCATGTAATTCCCCCCGTTTCTTGCGAAACTGGAAAATAATCGCAGCTGGAACTTCAAAGTGGTTTTTTCTGCACAAAAAAAAATACATATAACACATCAAGTCCTCTTTTATTAACACCACTTCTCAGTCTCATAAGAACATAGAAGCCGGGGCTGGAACAAAAAGAATCAGCTCACCACTTCATTTGCTATAATTTGGAGTCACGGACACATCAAAGTGTAGCCACCGAGGGTCTCGCCTGCAGGCTGCCCGCTGAATCCCGAGAGGACACAGCTGCCTCATCAAGGACTACCTTTTCATATAAGAAAGTATTACAAAAAATAAATCTAATAAATGAAATGGAAGTGGGGGGCAATTTTCATGCTAGTGTATGTTTACTGTAAATGGAATAATCAAAGAAAATCATAAAATTTAACCCCATAAGGATAAAGGATCTCGCATGTCTTAAAAGGCAAAAAAAATCTTAGAAAGACAAAATAAAAATGACTAAAACTATAAATACATATGTAATAGGCAAAGTGATGTCACTAATACCCTTTAGTTGCAAGAGAGATCCGAGAAGCCTTCAAAGATCCCCAGAGGATTCCTCGCAAGGATATGAATTGGCTTCAAACTCAATACTCAAGTAAATGATTCCTGTATTTTGAGTTTTTTGGGGTTTTTTTCTCAGTAATATAACTAAATACACACTTTCCTAGGAAAGCAAACAATATATAGTTTAAGTGGATATATTAAATGAGAAAGAGGGAAACTATGGGAACGAAGTATCCTTAAGGGGCTAAAAGGCAAGACAGCGTAGTTGTATTACATGACAGCTGTTAAAGGCTTTCACACCTTAAAAACTCTTTTTTTGCCAGTTCCACCGCAGACCATCACACATCATCAGAGTAATCTTAGAATTTAAGTCCGTCCGGAGTGGGTCTCAGCTGAGCGAGTGTAACCCGAAGGTCCTCAACATATAAAAACAACTCCTAAACTTTTAATATGCATACGTCTGATCTGCACACGGCCAATTACTTTTACGCCTTTAAGCGACAGCTTGGAGAGCCAGCAGGAAACGTTACTGGTCCACGGTCTGTTATGTGGAGAAATCTAGAGAACGGAATCTTCATTTCTATTTGCTTTGTTTATTTAGTATTGCTTTTGACGTGATAAACGGAGGGTTGATGCTCTCGGAAGCGCGTTCTTAACACGGAATGTTAGTCCAATAAAAGTAGTATTATTTTATACTGCACTACTCTTTTTTTTCCAATTGAAAGATAAAACACAAAAACAGCTTATAGAACGACTGGAGTTTTAGGAGCCTCGGTGTATGCGGCCATCTATAGCTCCAGTCTCTGAAGATCTTCTCAGACTGGAGGCTCTCGCGTTCAGTAATGGTGAGCTCCATCGACTCGGATTAATACCCGTGGGCCATCGCTCTACGTCAGTCCATCCAATCAACACCAACTGCCTTTCTATTCACTAAATCTCCTCAAACGTTTGGCTCCTTGAGAGTAACGCGAAGAAAGGACCTTTGAGACCCTTAAAAGCTTATGTGCCTCTACATCTCATTCCTTCAACTAAAAGCTACCGCGACCTCTTCTACTCGTCCAAACATGCCGAGACCGGGCTAGTTCTTCTAATATGTGGATCTGCATAAAGAATACACTAACTTAGATTGAATTATTTGGATGCCCTTCCTTCATGTTGTATCGTTTCTTAGGAACACCGGCATGTTTAGGAAGGTTGTGATTTATAGCTTCTATTACTAATACCCGGCATCCGCGTAAAAAGATCTATATTTGATCCCTGAAATAAAATACGTAAATGGCTGATCCTCTAACCCTTTAAATTAATTTGCATTAAATAAAGCTGTCACTGCTAAGTAGAAATTATTATACATGCGCGGGATGTGCTCCGGTATCACGCTCTGAACGGATATATATATTTCCAAGCAGAAGGATTAATGACGATAGCTACTATCTCACAACACACGCCGACAGAGCCAGAGCCACGGGGTTCAACTTCTTTGCCTCCGAATAATCCCTGCAGGTCTCCGTCCCGTTTATAACGCCGGCGTGCAAGCAGGAACCACGTAATAAGATCGCTGCCTTCTCACTATACTTTATAACTTTTTGACAAATTGCCACTGCAGTCCACGGATCAAATGGCAATTCCAGAGATCCCAAGGATATAAACTATGAGGAATACAGATATAAATCTCCAGGGGCGGTAAACGGGTGAAAATTGTGTTAATGGCCAAAAACAGGTTTTTTTTGGCGTTTTTTTTTTTAACCTTCGCTTTTCCCGCAAGATCGGGGCTACTTGAAAAGCCTCGACTACTAGTTCCAAACCTACCCTTTCTAATGATTTCGGTGACGAACCCCAGAGGCTTTAGAAAGCTTTGCCGTTTACGGAGGGAGTCCCTAGTGAAGAATCCACGGCCTCATCTGTATTCAAAGAGGGATACGGATCGCCGCGTCTATTGAGCATTTCGCGCGTAATTACTGAACAGAAGCCATTACATAATTACGCTCCCAAGGAACAAGAACGAAATCCCATACCGTAGCTCCTACAGCCTCATATATGCGTCCAACTGCAAATAACCACCGTATAATTACTGTCCTTTGCACAAAGAGCGCCTGTCACTTCACGGTACATCACGTTCTCAAAACCTATACGAAATATTCATTTTCCAAGCGTATATGGAAAGAAACGGTCCGAGTTCATTCTAGTTTTGGCAAGAAAAATGGATATAGCCTTATTTTAGAGAAAATGTAAAGTTGCATATGCTCTGTGTGTCTCAGAGGTCTCAACTCCTCCATCTTTGATTCTTGGTATGGGAAGTCAAAGGGTGGCAGTAACTTAAATCCGTTAGATCTGCGGATTCCCTAGGGTCCCCGCGAAGAAAGTAGTGCTAGGAAGTAATGGTTAAAAGGGAACGGTCCCCATCACGGCTTTTAGAATAACAATAAAAAAATAAAAATTAAAATAATTCATTTATTAAAACTAGATATGGATCGTCGATCCAGTTTCAAAGAATAGCAAACAAACTTACTTTCTGTCGGCATGAGATGACGGCGTGAAAGAGACTTCCTCGATATCTGAATCCTCATCCACAATTTCCTTGCGAAAGAAAAAAATATATATATTTAAACCTTTAATAAATTCAGATATTATTTATTATTAATACAGTATGTCAGGTTAATATGACCTTGTTGATAATGATGATGACGACAACATCAGTGGTGGTCTCCAAGGTTTCAAACAATTACTCTTTTCTCTCATTCTTTACTGAATTATTTGGTATTATTTGGTACATTATTTCTGTAAATGTGTCCCACTGTACAAAAGATGTAGATTAGGTGAGATGCAGAGCAACTTCCAGAACAAAAATGTGAACATTTCATGGGATGGTACCTTAACTTCTACTGGAACTGGAAATGAATGGTATACAAGTGCATACATATCAATGGTTTTAAGTATAAAGACAATTTCACAGGTTTATTTAGCGTATAGAGCCATAAAATAGACGAGAAGCAGGGAAAAACGTAGAAATAAGACGCACATTTAATATATATTAATTGGTGAATGTCATCACGGGTTTATTCAGTATATGAAACTATCGTGTAGGATCTAGAAAATCTGCCTGTTTTCTAGATGATCCTAAAAAGTCTTATTTCAAGAGTCAGATGCAGGCAACTTACCTCGGAATAGTTCTTGGCCGGGACGTTCCTTCCCGTTGGTTGCCTTGACGATGTTGATGATGATGACGATGATTTAAACGCTAGAAGAAGAAGAAACATATGTATATAAAATGTAAGAATCGGAATAATACAATCTTCGTACCAGCGATGAATACATTTCAGATCGATTTTGTTATCCAGGGAGAAAAACAAGATGCAAACTGATGACAACGCTCACCATTGTACTGCTATTTCTACCGAATGACTTTGTACCAATTTCCACTAATTACAGTTTCTATGTAGAAAACAAAATACTAATTTAAGAATAATTAAGCAAACCTCAAAGGGAACCAAGAACCCATTTAGCTAGAATTACGTTGATCAATTTCTATGGGTTTGATATTTCCGCAGGTTTTTCGGTACGCTACGTACAGTACTTTTTTTTTGCCATATGTTGGTTTCATTAAGATTCCCCTTTTTCCGTGTTTGATGTACCCACACAAATTATACATCCCGTTGAGTTTTTGTTTGAAACCATAGAAACACACAAAATATTATTACTTTGAGTGCTAGTATAAAAAAAACCTACACTAAAATATATATATATATAATTTTTTTTTGCACTTTTGATTAGAATTTCTTTCAACAATGACCCAATTGATTGTCAGCAACGTCCTCTGATTACAGACATACCCCACATGCGTATATTTTATGTTCTAGACGGCCCCATCCGTTACACAGTACCCTGTGGGGTAGTATTTTTAATACTTCTGACTTGGAGGTAGTGAAGGGGAACGGGAGTTATTTTTACATGTAGTGCTGGGGCAATGGAATGTAAAAAGGCTTTTATTATTGATTTTAGCACCTGTGCAATATTGATAGAGATGTCTTTACGGATCTCCATTACATCTGATGTAAGCCAGTGATATCACAATTACATCACTGGGCTCACTGTAGTGTTTATTCTTTATTTTTCTTATTTACATTTCATTAAAGATACGAAAAAACATTGTTTCACGTTTCTTCCCTCCGATCTCCCCTGCACGCATCGGACTTTGGATGGGATCAGCCAGCGGAGGTAGCAATCTAGACAGACCCTGCCGAGTCTCTCCTGTCGTCCGACGACCTTCGGGGTGGGTGTCAGCTGCGGTGACTACTGCAAGGGATTGCCGATCACGCATTCCTTATGTAACGGTATACCGGCGCTCGCATTGAGCGCCATTACATATGATCACTGATGTTGGCTTCTGCTGACAGGAGAGAGTTCAGGCTGGCAATAGAGATGTCTCTGCTGCTGTGAAACTCATGGCAATATCTCCAAACATACTCACAAGTGGCTCTTTCGGGAGCACAGAAGACTCTATCAGAAAGACGGATGGAAACTATTCACTATGGGCCAACTTGGATGGCGAGTAGACCAGAGGTGAAATGTTAACGTCGGGGTATTCCAGAGGAAACCACTTAATGATGGCAATATGGTTATATTACACACACAGAAACGTAATGGGGTCTACAGGTCACCAACTGGTTTTATTTGATCATTTATTAAAAAGTAGTAAATATCTGTGAACACATTTAACATTTTGTTAAATCTTTATGTAAAATTACCATTTATACAAGCACTTGCGCAACTTATATATATCATTCAAAGGGTGAAAAACCTCCACAGTGCCAAATAGCAACTAAGTTAAATATTTCTAGGAGGGGAACGATGCATACACTGGAGAGATCTTCTAACACCAAACTGTTTTCGCCTAAAGTGACCCCCAACATAAAAAAAACCCCAATATGTTAAGCCAACATCATTACGGAAGTCTAAATGTTTAGCAGCAGAGGCTTACACCGCAGCGTGTAAAATAAATACGATGCACAAAGTATCCAGGTGTGAGAATGCTTTGCCTATTCTCTGCAGAGATATACCAGCCATACGTTCTTCTTAATGCTGGAAGATTCATTTATCGGCAGGACAACAATACTAAACGCACATTAAAGTTGTCCCAGATTCAGGCTTTCCCCCCCACCAACCACTGGACATCAACCAAATTGGACATTTTTGGGGAACATTTGGGGGGGAAAAGCGCACAGTGACATCACTAGACACTCTCTGGGATGCTCCAAAGAAATCATGGAATAATGTGGATTGTAAAATTCTGCCCAAGGTTGGAGAGGCAATGCCAGACAGGTCAAAGCAGTCATCGGGGCAAAATGGGGGGGTCAAAACAAATATTGAGAACTTTTGATTTTCAAAATGTGTTAACTTTTATTAGTTAAAATATCTTTGAATCTTCCTTTTTTTTTTTGTTTCTCTTTATTTTTTTATTACTTGATGTTGTATATGTATGTTTTGTACTCGTGTATTATGTATTTGTGGTTTTAATGACAACAAACGACTACATAAGAATGTATTTTTGTACTTTGATATTAAAAAAAAAAAAAAAAAATTCTTTGTATAAGATCAGGGAGTTATTTTTTTTTGTATCCATGGTACATGTTATCAGCCCAGTGCACCATAGCAAGAAAACAATCAGGAGTGCTCAGACTTTCCTTATATATATTGTTTTCTGGGTCAACTTAGGCAGTTACATGAGGCAAATGTCTCAGAGCACACAATGTTCTCCAAAACAATTACTTTTATTGTACGTTTCCATAAAAAAAATCAAAGTACCAGAACTGATCCAGTTGTAGAGACTGCAGCTTTTAAACATTCTACTAATGCAACGCCATTAGATCCCTTTATTGTGACATATATATGATGGCAATAACTGGAGTCTCCAGAAGAAGTAAATAGATCATCTCTTAAATGTATATAATGGAGTCTGTAAATTAGCCCGCGTCTAATAAGAAATATTCTGTACAATGAAAGGTCAGACAATAAATTAAAGGCGCATCTTTTAGTAGAGTCCGCAGAGATTAGCGATGAAGGCTTATTGGGATGTCCTCATCAGACAGCAGACAGTATTAAACCCAAATATTTCAGTAAAAAGATGGATGATTTACTGAAAACCAGAGCCAAAGACAATGATATCAGAAAAGGGATCTGCAGAAGGATATTGCAGCAGGGAGGAAATGCATCATTCTGTTGTAGTCGGAACCTTTCATTTCCGCCACGTTATTCCTTAAAAATATTGGTGATCACTAAATACGTCAACAAAGCGTTATCTGATAAAAGTGTTCTGGCGCAGAGATGTACTCATCAACACGGCAAATCTACACAACGTGTCTGCTGCAAATGTGACGGCGGGGGTACAAAAAGTGAAGCAAAGTTTTAAAAGTGTCCTTATAACCATGGCAACCAATGGAATGATATAATTACTCATTTAGCCGATTAGCCATTACATTATGAGCACTGACATGAGTAACACGGATAATCTGGTTATCATGGCACCTGTCAGTGGATGGGATGTATTAGGCAGCAAGTGAACATTTCGTCCTCAAAGTTAATGTGTTAGAAGCAGGAAAAATGTGTAAGGATTTGAGCGACTATGGCCAAAATGTGATGGCTGGACAACTTGTTCAGAGCATCTCCAAAACGGCAGCTCTTGTCGTGTCTTTCCGGTCTGCAGTGGTCAGTGCCAATAGCATCAAAAGTGATCCAAGGAAGGAAAAGCGGTGAACCGGCGACAGGGTCATGGGCGGCCGAGGCTCATTGATGAACGTGGGGGGCAAAGGCTGGCCCGTGTGGTCAAATCCAACAGACGACCTACCGTAGCTTAAATTGCTGAAAAAGTTAATGCTGGTTCTGATAGAAAGGTAAAAGAAAAACATGTCGGTGCGCTAAGCTAGTCTCAGGCTCAAAAATACAAATAAATAATACGAGGCCTACCAAACAGGTGTGAACATGCTGCAAATACAGTGTATACAAAAAACAAAAACGGTCTGCGCTTCTCACCCTGATAAAGGTTTAATTGCACCTCCCCAAACACATTAATAAGGTTTTGGTAGCCGTATAAACTGCTTTGTGTGCCCACTATGTAGGAGGTGGGAGTAGGTTCTCACCCTATTGAGTGTACCTTGACGTGGCGGGTGAGCTTAATTATGCTTTGGCCAATTCATATAACCAAAACCTCTCATTTATATTATGTTTATATATTTGTTGCCAACATTATCAGGGACAGGATGCCCAAGCTGACCCCTGTCCTCTGCTGAAAGCGCACATGATCATAAGAACCAGACCACTGAGCGATGTAAGAAGGTGGCCGGTCTGATGAATGACGTTTTCTTTTACATCACGTGGATGGCCGGGTGCGTCGCTTACCTGGAGAACACGCGGCACCCGGACGCATCCATGGAGGCCGCACTTCGCAACTTACAGGACTTAAAGGATCTGCTGCTAACGTCTTGGTGCAGATACCACAGCGCACCTTCAGAGCTCTAATGGAGTCCATGCCTCGACAGGGCAGTGCTGTCTTGGCAGCAAAAGGGGAACCACACAATATTATGCATGTGGTCATAATGGTATGGCTGATTGGTGTGTACGTACATGCATTATTTCATCCTACCCTTTGTGTGTTACACAAACTCAGCTTGTTTTCTTCAGCAGTTATATAATGCGTTACCAAGAAGGTGAGTGTGAGTGTGAATCAAGGCAGCTACCATCACATGGCAGGACACTGAAAGATTGTTTCAGATCGCCTAAGGCTCGTCCAGGGCCTTAATGGATAATAACCTGGCTCTGAGAGGTGGCTGCCACCATGTCCAAGAGTAGAGCCACATGCCATTAGCTTTGTAGCGTTGTTGTTGTTGTGTGTGTGTGTGTGTAAGTATGCGCGCACAAGTGTAGGTTGGTGCGTAAGGGCAAGAGGGGTCCCTCCTAACCCAGCAATGCCCAAAGATGACTGTACTGAGCACTCCACTCCACGTGCAAGCTTCTCCATTAACCCCTTAAGAACAATGGGTTGTCCTTAAGCCCTTTAATGACAATGCCTTGTGAGCCCATACATGTACGGCTTTTTCGTGAAGGGGTTAATATTATGCATTCTGACGTCGGCGAACGGGGCACATATACTTACTGATGATGCCTATTAGTGTATGCTGTTAAGACGCATCTTACGCCAGATAAAATGTTACGGCTCACATCTACGCGGCATTCAGCATTAATCAAAACATTTCGAAATGAAGTCTATTTTTATAAATCTATTGAAACCGACAGAACGTTTTGAATTATTCTGGGTAAAATCAGACTGGCCGTAGCTTGACAACAACAAAAAGAAGTCTTCCATCCATCAATAATCAAGTTAAAAGATATGGGTACAATGTAACCGGGGTTCTGTCCTGTAGCTGTATGGATCAGATCACAGGGTACTTACGAGGTTGCTGTTTAGATATTGCGAAATACGTCTGTTTTGGAGGCGTCCCTTTATTCCTTTATTCTCTGCCTAAAAGGTTATGCACAAAAAGCCCAGACCAGGGGGAGCAGTGTTTGTTGCAGCTTTGTATGGGTACAAAGAGCAAATTAAAGAAGTACTCTAACATAATCAAATGTTCAGAGGCTGCGCAGGGAAAAAAGTGATGCATTCAGGGGACAGTCACGCGGCCGAGGTGGTGGAAGCGAATGGAATAATAATAATGTCTGCAACAGATATTCTGATATCTTATTTTGTAAATTACGAGGTGCTGATGAGATGCATAAAACAATTAATTTTACTTATTTATGCAGATCCAGCCCATTTTGCAAGAAGAACCCCCCTCAAACCCGACCTGCACCCCCACTTAAATCTCAAAAAGGGTCCGTTGAGATCTTGAAAGCTCATGTGAGTCTACATCTTACTCTACAGAAGCTAGTCCACTAAATGGTATTCTGATATCTTGGACTACCTTACCCATGACCAAACCGGTGATACCCACTTTTACCATACAAAAAAGATAAAGGAATGGCATGTCGGGGAAGCAGGCTGGCACACGAGGTGCCCACGAGGTGCCCGAGTTTAAAAGCTTGGATTTAGGGTAAGAGGACTTTACTGAGTCAATGTCCTGCAGCCAAAAACAATACGAAGCCCAGATGCAAACTGATGAGGGGGTTGTCGACAGCTTATTCTTCATTAGTCTCTATCTGCGAGAAAATGATATGCCAACGTATGAGCCAGGCATAGGACAAGGCTGCTTGAGCCGTGGTTCTATTAAGGAGAGGCTGAGGAGCCGATCTAATATATATTTAGAGTTAATGAGACAAACCCTTCATCACTTAACACATTTACATGTAAATAACGAAACAGCTTCACCGCATACATTTACCGTGAGGGACTATATAAGGTGTACAACTTATCTGATTTAGCTGAAAGAACACATAACGGTCTTCATGTGGCAAATCAGAGATAACGGTCTGGTATCGGATAGCAGTCCGGAATCAACTCTTTAATCATCTTCCGACTGTACTCTTCTAGATATCAGATCAGTATACCTAATCTCTAACTACTAAGGACAAAGCTACACCTCTTCACCATTTTATCTTTTTGGGGGCACATTGGATGATCCAGAGTACATTTAACGACATGGGTCCCAGACACACGTGTGTATGAATGACTACCTTTACATAGTCAACCCTACGAAATTACACCATTCTATTTTCTATTTCTAGTAAATGCCATGGCCTTTTTGAAGCAGACCCACAGCCTTTTAGGGTTCGGTAATCAAGGGAACCCGGGAATCGTTCTTATAGTGAAGAACAGGGAAGTTTGGGCTTATTACTTTCTATTTGAGGCAAACATACACAATCCAGAATCATTACACGGTATTGTCTTAAATTTAGGACCAACATGTCTACCCCATGCATGTTTAAATTCCCTCGTTGTATTAGCCTCTATCACTTCTGATGAGAGGTCACTCATTTTTCTACCACCCTCTCAGTAAAGCAGGGCTTGACAAATTTGTTGTGAATCTCGGCGCCAGCTAAAAAAGTTAGGAGCCAGGATTTTTTTTTAAAACTAACAGTTCTTTTAATTTTAATTTTAATTTTTTTTTAACTCTTTCGATGCTGATGTTCCATTGGAGCACAGCATTGACTGATATTTAGTCCCCACAAGCTTGTGGGGACAAATGTTAACCCCTGCAATGCCACAAATGTGTTATACACAATTGTGGAATTGAAGGGGTTAACGCTGCACTGTCGCTCTCATGGAGCAATCTGGCAGCAGGGGAGGGTTGGGACTGCTCTCCACACTCATGTGGAGACCGAAGAACCCTCTCCCCTGTCCCTGAAGCTGCCTCTGGCAGCTAGGACTCAATGGCTGGTCTATAGACCAGCCATTGCAGGGGGGGGGG
>VKOC01025033.1:0-15471 GCA_009364415.1 Spea multiplicata
AAGGAAAAGGGAGTGATAAAAAGAGGAAAGTTTGAGAGATAAAAGGGGAAGATAAAGTGAAAGTGGAGAGAAATGGAAAAAGGTGTAAAAAGAATGGGGGAGAGAAGGGAGATAAAGGAAGAGAGGAAGAGAAAGGGGGCAATAAGCAGGAAGAGTGATAAAAGATAGGGGTGAGCTAAAGAGAATTGGGAAAGAGAAGTGGTAAAGAGAAAGGACATTTGACAAAAGTTCAGTGCATAGACCGAAACGCTGATGGTTTTGGGGAAAAACTATTAATATTTAATAGTGAAGACCAATGATTGTGTGATTTTATATAGCGCTTTATAATTGCCTCCTCTACTTTTTTCCCTGTCCCCAATGTGCCCTCTAAATATGATTGCTTGAGATGCCACCGGATGAGAAGAAAATTGAATAGATGAGTAAATGCTCCGAAAATGATTTCATTCAAGACAGACAAAGAAAAACCACACAATATAGTTGTTTTTTCTACATTAATTTGTGACAGGGACTCCTGTTGCAGACCTTTGAGATGCCTTAAGACAGTAAGCTGTAACATACATACACATACTAACATACACACACAGTAATACACAGTAATATACTTACACACACATACTAACATACCTTCACACATGCTAGCTCACAGTCATACTAACATACACACACTAACATACTTAAACACAGTAACATACACAGACACTAACATACTCACACACGCACTGTACCATACTTACATGTACATACACACTTGCATACACACCCACATACTAACAAAACACACACATACACACTGGCCTATGACAGCTGTAGGTTAGTTGAGAGCTACAAGAGAATGAAACACTGATAGTGTGAGTCTGACCTCTATAACATAGTGTGAGTGCCCCCTTAACGGACTCTTTCACTTACTCTGCTCAATGTAAAATTTAGCATTTAGCTCCATTCACTGATAGGTTTCTACCGTAGAGAATGAAAACAGATCTTAATAGTATCCTTGTTTTTGGGTTGAACCATCAAAGGAGAGAATAAAATCATTTGCTTGATATGCTCGATAAAAGGGTTCAGGGGTGTAACTAGAAACCACAGGGCCCTGGTGTGAAAATAGCCCCAGGGCCCATCAACTTTACCAAGCAACATGTCCCACAGTGCCCCCTTTGCCCCAAACAGCTTATCAGTACCATTCTAACCACCAAACTGCCTGTTTATGCCATCTTTTCCCTGGCTTGTCAGTGCCCTCAAACAGCTTGTCTGGGCCATCATTTCCCCCCAAACAATTTGTCTGTGCCTTCTTCGCCCCCTTCCAATATACACTTTGGCACACTTACTCATACTCACTAACACACATCCCACCCCACTTACACATCCATGCTCACACACACAATTACACATCCATGCTCTCTCGCACACAATTATACATTAATTCTCACATACAGTTCTGCATGCATATTCATGATCACATTCATATCTACAAACAAACCCCCTCCCTCCCGACCCGGCTTACCTCTCACCTCTCCACTTTCTTGTGAGGTAACGTGACCCTGATACGTTCCTGTCTCCCTGTGCCATTCCAAAATAGTTTAGAAAGGGCCGATCTGACCTAGACCGGAAGGAAGGGGCTTTTCTAAACAATTTAGAACCCATTCAAGGAGCCAGAAACAAGTGATCACAGGGGTCACTCTGCCCCCCCCACAGAGGCCTGGGCCTCCTCGCAGTTGTGAGCGTTGCAAGTTACGTAAACTTGGTAAGTTTACTGTCGCTGACATCCCTGCTAAAGAAGAATACATATTAAAGTACTCTGTGACTACTTTAATATACATTCTTCAGAAACAATTACTTGGGGTAGAAACTGCAGCCCTGCAGCTGCTGTTTCTTTTCTTGGTCTGACAATTCTTGTCACTGATTGGCTGCTTGAAGCAACCAATCAGTGCCAGGAAAACACTTCCATTGAAATAAGTCTGAACAGATCACAGCCTGGGAAATTCTCGAGCCAGAATGTAGTTGGCTGAACACATCTTATGCACAGAAAATATCGATGCAAATGCATACGATGGCCAGAGTGTCCCTTTCATGTTTTTAGCTAACGGAACAGCAAATTCAAGTTACATTACAGTTTATCACAATAAGGAAAGTAACAAATTGTTTTGAGGATCAATATATATAGCAAAGTTATTTCGAAATGTACTGGAAATCTTATAATGACTAAATAATTAGTGTTTACAAGAGCTTAAGCATATACACCATGTGTTTTAAAACACATGAAAAAAATTGTTGAGAAAGACTAGAATTTTTCTTTTATTTTTCTGATTGCTCTTGGTAACACATATAGTTTTAATCTTTAAGAACATTTAAAGGGACATTCTTTTCCCCATTTATTGAAATCATTAACACATATTAGATTCCACTGTGCACCGACACCAGTGCAATTTATTTCATACAAATCAGTGCATGCACTCTTATTGGGACTAGAAAATAAGAAAGCAGGCAGTGTACTTAAATGCTCGTCAATATAACTGGACATATTTGGTATAAAATGAAAGAGACTCTCCAGCCATCGTATGCACTATGCATATGCTAGCTAAGTGGTCCCTTTAAATGTTCATGGTGTCGCCCTTATTTGCTGTGCAGGAGAAGTGTTCAGCCAAGTGGTCTATATGTATTGATCCTCAAAACAAGATGTGCACATTTACAGAAAGTATTCCCATTGATTTTAATGGTACCACTTCAAGCGGCCTTTCAGTGACGTGAAATGTCAGGAGGAGGTGTTGCTCTTTGGTTATTCCTGAGACACTGGAATTCCCATTAAAGGCTGGCTGGACATTTTACTAGGTAGAGCATTTACCAGAAACATTATACATTTTGATCAAAAGCTATAGAAACATGTGCATTCTCCCTTTATGTATTTCTTGCTGTGACACAATGTATATAAGCGTATGTTACTTGATGTCTTTTTAAACCCCCCAACCTATCTGATTAATATTTAATAAAGTATATATTGCTTACCCAATAAACATTGAATGTGATCAATCACATTATTAATGTTTGTGTAATCACTACTAAGTTGCATTTCAAGGTGTACGGTGCATAGCAAAACAATCATTACCTGAGTCAGAGACAACATGAGTACTCATTGACCTTGTGTAGAACAAGGCTTCTCAACAGTTGTTTCACCCTTATACCCGATTACCAGAATTCTGCAATTAATTGCCCCCCCAAAAAATATTGATTTATTATGTAGCCCTTACCAAAGTTACCAACTTTTCACCACATGAAGAACAATTGCTCTGAGGTAGCTGCATTTTTAATATATTTTTCCAATGCCTCAGACATGAGGCATATGACACAATTCTAAGCTCCATTCTTTTTATGTACACCAGCTATAGGCATAGCAAGAGGAGTAGCACATGCTTATGAATATAATCTGTTAAGATTTGAGACATTGAATCAAGCCCTGTTTGTGTTACAACGTTTAGCTTGAAAGTAACAAGCTCAGGATATCCTGTGTTTATGATTTCCGCTGCTGTTTCCTTAACTGTGTTAAATCTGAACTACCGTAGATACTCTCTATTAAATATATTCACCATGATGCCTTGTGACTTATGATTAGGATACTTCCAATTCCATTTTGACATGATCAAGTGATGGCAAAAAGCATGGCAAATCCCACAGCACACCTAGCACTCAAGGTACATCAGCTATCTGGGATTTAGGGGTTACCTACCTGGTTGGTAGTTGTGCCATGAAGATGAAGTTTCTATTACTGCTTTTTTCTACAACAAATATGAACATTTGGTTTATGAACTCAGCAATGGCTTTAATTGCACAAAACGGTTATTTCTCAATATACCTTGTCATTTAGTCACAAAGAATATCATGGATTGGAATTGATTTCCAGTGCTTTGCTTATAGGCCTAGTAGCCTTCAGGTCCTTCAGGCACAAGTCACCCAATGTTTCTCCACTATGTGCAGTCATATTTTCCTACCTTTGGCAACCATGAGTGTCTCCAGCAGTGATTGTCTGTTATGTAAACACTGTGCTGTGTGCAGTAAATATGGCCTCATTAATGGGCTTTATTGTGGGCTAATCTCAACAATAGGGTTTATCACAAAGTTAACTCCTGAAATGGTCTGTGGCTACGCTGCCCCATATGCGTGACCACTGCAGACCCCAAGAGCTGCAGTTTTGAACGTGCTTTGACCCAGGTGTCTAGCCATCACAATTTGGCCCTTACTCTTGCCATTTTTCCTGCTTCTAACTCATCAACTTTGGGAATGGAATGTTCACTTGCTGTCTAATATATCAAACCCACTGACAGGTGCCATGATAATATTATCAGTGATATTCACTTCACCTGTCAGTTTTCTTAATGTTATGGCTGATCTGTATATATCCAGTTGTGGTATGTGATGGTGAAATTGATTGTATAGACACTGCATATATAAATACACATATGGATTCTTTAAAGTACACAAATCCTAATGAAAGAATCCCGCTAGTCATTATATCCAGAGCTCTTAACCAACCAGACTCACGTGATCCCCAATGCACTTCTCGGCACGAAACCTAGGTTAACCCTGACGAGACTATCGACAGGGCAACCTGTACATACTAATATCATACTAATACAGCTTTCCATACAAACACAATGCAAAGGAAGAGTTGGGGTGGATCTCCCATGTAAGAAGTTTAAAAGGTAAACTGGAGCGTAACAACCATGGTTGCAGGGGTTGCATCTGAGACCAGGCCTTCCATTCCAGGGGTGCAACCAATTGTCCCACTTGTCGCCCCTTTAAAGCACAAGGTGCGGGTAATACCCATAGCTAGCAACACAGAGAGTGCATTCTGTGTTTGACTGATCCAGTGTTGAGGAAGGGACGTGGGGCGAAGTGCAAAGGCACAGCCATTGGGCGGAGTGGTGCTTGCACGCCGGCCCCTTTCATTAGGCGGCAGAGGAGGCAGCTTTCAATTATATGGTATCCCGGTGGGCCAGTCCGGACCTGACAGTTGGCAGCCCCAGTTGCCGCTCATTTGCACCCCGCGTGCCTTGAGTGTCCTAGGTGATGGAATACAGCAGCTTGTGCCGGCTGCTGCATTCCGTGCGCTAGGCCCCCCTGACTGGCAGAACTCCAGTCCCCTGCGACCCTGGATGTTCCGCCACTGGTAACACATAAATATTGGTTACATTAATCTATCAGGTGCCGATGCTCAACTGTGTCATCCAGTATTTGTTAAAGTGATTTTAAGCAACACACCCCATTGAGCTGCTTCCCTTTAAAAAGCATTCTGATGGAGACATTTGAAACAATGGAAAGCAGAATGACCAAAGTGGTATTTGTAGTTGTATATAAAAAATATGACTTTAAGAAGTTGTCAATGCACTGAATTCTTGTTGATTTCAGAGACCGCTGCCTAAAACATAATATAATAAAGCCTAATTGGAAGCAGGAAGATGAATTAAGGATTATGCTTTAATTTAATTTGTTAATTAGGTTAGTTGTTTTTGGAGCACAGTGTTTCAAAATAATTTTGCTTTTCCTCTAGTACAAAATATTGTTAAGTCAGTGGTCTGGTAGCGAGCCATATTAGCCTGGATACTAAATGCTGCAGTTATAAAGGATAAGCACTCATGAAAGTCCTCAACTAATTTTCATAAATCATCATGTATTTTTTGTGATCACCTAAATAGGGGACCAGAGATTATCCCCACATATGGAATATATGGTTGCCTCCTAGGTGTACATATGAGGGTTTAAATACACAAGGCCTTAGTTGTGTACACTGTGGTTGAAGTCATTGCTCACTAGGCATACACTTTGTTATCCATACATCATTGCCATCAATGAAGGCAATTATCTTCTGACTCTAATTGGGCGAAAGGGTAGTAGCATGGCCAGACTGGGGAAGAAAAGTGGCCTTCGCACTTGAAGGCCAGCAGCCACCAAATAATGTGGTTGCTTCTGGCAAGATACGCATACCAACACACTACGCCCTTACATTCTCCAAGTGTGCGGCCAAACATATATTGCAGTGGCTGTACACTGAAAGATCCTATCAACCACTGGAGTGGAAGGAATGGTGCGTGTGCAGGCCTTTGGCCACCAGGCATCAGCCCAGTTCGGCGGATGCCCAGTCCGAACCTGGATAATAGATACATGCATTTTGCTTGTTAACGGCTATGTGGACACACTAACTGAACACTCATAGATTCAGATACGGCAAATACTTGTTAACTCCTAAAAGGCTAACAGCTGACTCCATACTATGACTTCCTATGCTTCCCAGAAGCATATCTGTAAATAGTAACCATTTAACTGCCCATCATGCAGGTTCTATGTAGTGAACCAACTAGGACTATTCTCTGTCCTCATGGTAACTATGACCTGTCATTATTTAATGGCACTTAGTCGTGTAACATGCATTCAAACATTATGTATACATTATAAAGGAATGGTGCGGGTTCTTGTTGCATTCCAATATTCCAATAAGCGCATTTTCGCTCACCCAGACTGCCTTCTGTGCGACCCCAGAATGCTGTACATGTCATTGTGCCCTCGCAGTCATGTTTGTCGTATTTATTTCTTTACGCCAACCTACAGATATAATGGAGTTGGCATTTCAGATTAAATATAACGTTTCACCCATACGTTTGGAAATGTATTAAATATGCTATATGTGGTACATTTAGAGACAGAACTTAGCACGTGAGGTGAACTTTTAAACTGAATATCTCCAAAACAATTAAAGTGATTTCAAATAAATGGAATTCATATTATTACACATAAAGCTATGACGATATCCTTTTATTTTTGTCTTATGAATACAATTTCTCAAAAGGCCAGGTTTGTATTTGTAAAAATGTATTTATTTTTGTGTAAGTTAAGAGGCTGCCAACGACATAGCTGGAAACAATAAGAGCAAAGTACATTAGGTCACTGATCATTTTAAAACTGCAAACTCACTTTCACCTCCAGAACTACTGGCAAAAGAAGGCAGCTTTGTAATAATAAAGTATATTTCATTAGCCTGACGGTACTAGTTGTAATTTCTAGGGTGTATCATGCTCTTGTTGTTAACAGATGAATTTGTACAGAATTTGCAATCAGTTATATACGATCAGGTCATTCAGACCTTGGGCTCACAGACAAACTGAACTTTGAAACATTTTAAGAGAACTATATTAGCCAGGTTTACAATGAAAACATAGGCCATGTCAGGCATTCTGGGAGTTCATTTAGTAAAACAAAAAACAAGTGCTTCTTCACATGATAGGCTTTTGCTAATAACATATTAATTACTTTGTTTACTTCTGTGGAAAGCAAAATTAGTTGATTGAGTGACATTCCGGTTGTATTTGTTAGCAGTTTAAATGGTGATCAAATTGGAATACAGGTTATAAATTGTTTAATTAAATCTGTAGGATCCAATTATGTTAGACAGCATTTGATGTGAGTGCTGTCTGTAATGAGTATTTGCTGCCTCTTATGTTATTCTCCACTCATTTTCTTAAAGACTGAAGAAGAAGCGTCTTTCCAAGCAGAACTCAGACCCCACATCTTCTAGCTCTCACGTCAGTTCAGCTTCCACTCCAAAGGATGAGCCTTTGAAAGTAATACTTGGGCACATCTCTGACAAAGGTCTGGATGAAGACAAGAAAAAGAAAAGGACCCAACCGAAACAAATAAGACGAAGTGAGGTTAAAAGATATAGTGTCAGTAAGTAGTATATTCTTCACTTCTGGACTTTTCTTGATCTTTTTTCATCCTCTAAAATTGCAAATACATTCAACTTTGCTTTAATTACATGGAAATTCCCTAGGATATTTGTTAGATGCCAAGGAGAAGATGCATCTGCGTTTGGTGGTCTCATGAAGGACACACCAAGTTTAATTTAAAGATGACATCTGTATGTGTGGCAGGTTCATCAACACTCTAAAAACAGCAGACATACATATTATACCTATTATACTTGTAATATGCTAAGGGTAGAAGGTTATAGTTTGTCTTTTTTGATAGTCGAGGCAACACTGGACAGTAATTCTCTCAGGGTTCTTTGCTTTTGACTGTTATGTGATATGTATAGAATGAAAGCAGATTCTGTAGCCCTATCATAGTAGGGGGACAGTGAAAACGAACAATAAAACTGAAATTGACAATATACAATTTAACAATGTGATCAACACATGTCAAGACATTAACTGTAGGTACCGAGGGAGAAGAGGACCTTACAATCAAATAGGAGGTTGTAATCAGAATTACAAGTAGTTGCATATTAAATGAATGATCATAGGTAGAAAACCTGTGCTATGTTAACTGAAATGTGTGTTATGGTAAAGTTCTGTATTTATTCATTGCTTCTTTGTTTACACGTGTCAATACATAACAGGTTTTAACACAGTACAGGAGGGAAGTTTATTTCAAAGAAGAAGAAATGTTAGAAAAAAAGGTCATACTTTGAAATTAGAGGGTCAGAAGCTAAGAGGTAATTTGAGGAAGTTTTAGCTAAAACAGTGAAGGAATTTATGCATGGAGTGGGCTTAAATCTATTCTAAATCTAAAATGAGACCAAGAAGTGATTAAGACATGAGTCTTGACATCAAGCAAAAAGAACGGCAGACTAGATTGGGCCGAATGGTGGTTATCTGATGTCAAATTCTATATTGATGTGTTGCAAGCGAACAGTAGGAGTTCAATGATATGGTGGTATATTTGGGTGGTGTGTTAACTGAGCAGTTTGTTAGCCCACTTAAAACATTTTACTGCATGTTATCAACCTGTAACAAGGTATGTGACACACTTAGATGCACATTTGTTGTTGGCATTTAGTGTATTCTGAAGTGATGTGCATGCAATCATTGCAGCTTAGTGGTATACATCTAATACTCTTTGCAGCCTGATGTGTCCCCCACAACACTCTGGGTATCATCAGTTTCTATTAGGATTCAGTGTGCAGTCTTAATTATCCCTGGATCATCAACTGTGACTCCTGTACAAGAGGGTCAGAGGCTTAGATGGAAGATGAAAGAAGTCTTATTTTGCCAAGAGGGTGGGAGATAAATGGAACCATCTCCCATCAGAAGCGGGAGATGCTAATGCAGCAAGGGAATTTAACCATGCATGGGATAGGTATACATGTATCTTGAATCTAAGACAAGACCAAGGGCTGACTAAGGTCGGAAGAAAATGGGCAGAAAAGATGGACCGAATGGTTTTTAACTTCCGTCAAATTCTATGTTTCTGACTTCCGTTTCCGTGTCCCTGTTTCCTTTTGCACAGCTCCATTCCTTTTCTTGTCTCTTCTTTTCCTTCTGTCTACTTTCTTCGTCCACTTTTCCCCGGTTTCAGCTCCGTTTACCAGGCCTTCTGGGACCATCTGTCAAAAGGACATTTTTGCACCTCTGTAGCCTGAGTACTTCTGCAAAAGAGTGGAGCCACTGCGTGCTCCACAGGGGACATAAATTCAAGGGATATGACAAGAAAAGAATTGACAGACTAAGACAAACCGATACATTTGGTGGAGAGAGCCCTGCTCGCAAGCTTATAATCTAGAGGGAAATGGGGTGACAAACATAAGGCACAGAGAAAGGGTGAGAGGTAGTGTGGTGGTTGTATTAATGACAAGGAGGTTCTAGCAGCTAAGATGGTATGCTGGTCTGAAGAAGTGGGTTTTTAGATGTTTCTTGAAGGTCGGGAGGGTGGGTGAATGCTGAAGGTTCCTTGGGAGTAGATTCCAGAGATAAGGGGCAACTTGAGTGAAATCTTGTAGACGGGAAAAGGAAGAGGTGATAATTGAGGAGGAGAGCCTTAGCCCATGGGAAGAACGTAGGGATCGAGTAGGAGACTATTTGCTAATGAGGTAAGAAATGTATGGAGGAACAGTATTATGGATGGCCTTATATGTCAGTACCAGGATTTTAAATTTAATTCTAAAGGTAATTGGGAGCCAGTGGAGGGTTTCACAGAGGGTGGAAGCAGAAGAGGAGCGATGTGCAAGGAAGATAAGCCTAGCAGCGGCATTTAGGACAGACTGTAGAGAGAGTTGAGACAGTGGAGTGCCAATCTGAATATTGCAGTAGTCAAGACGGGAAATGATAAGTGAATGAACCAGAGTTTTTGTGGATTCTTGGGTGAGGAATGGGCGGATACGAGAGATGTTTTTAGGTGGAAGCGGCAGGATCTTGCGAGGGACTGAATGTGAGGGATAAAGGAAAGGTTAGAGTCAAGGATGACCCCAAGGCATCGGGCCTGGGTAGTAGAAGAGATAGTCGTGTTGTTAATGGTGATAGAGAATTCAGGTAGTGGAGGGAAGATGGAGGGAGGGAAGATAATGTCTCAAGACATTGAGAGAGAGTGGGTGAGAGAGCATGAAAGAGCTTGAGAGAGTGCTCTCTGCTTCGTTTTCATTTGTTTTGTTGTGATTCATCCTTGTTTTCAGACAAATCTAAGTACTCAAGATACCTCAGTCATTTTTAACAATTTGAAACAAACGGAATATTCAGTGAATTAACCAACACATTTTATACAGGCAATCAGGCATTTGTGTAATAAACACTACACATGATTATTTTTGACAGCATTACATTTATGACGTCTTTATGGCTGCTGGTGGCTCTGCCACTAGACCCCCCTTACCAATCTCCCTAAAGCCAATTTTCCAAACTCGGGACCTCTGTATTGGTTATAAATTCATAGAACAAATTTAGATTTAGGAGCAGATGAATAACCCATCCATCCCTTCTGATGGCCTTCTGGGAGGATTAAATGAGAAGATGGGAGGCAAGATCAGTACAGTGAAGTACTAAGCTATGCATGTTTTATTCTCTTACTGCCGTATAATAGTCTTAACAGTTCACATCTGATAGTAAAATCTGCAGGTGTTTTAACTTAATGAATAAAACTAACATTTTTGCATCTATGTAAAATACACCTATATAGTAGTATCATCATTCCCAACAACTCCCTGGTTATGATTCCTACAAGGAATCTGTATAAGGCCGGTTTTACCTTTTACAACCCAGATCCGCAAATTCTTAGTGTTTCCTGGTAACCAAAGCTTGGGTAACGGGTCTGTTTGAAACAAAAATAGCCACCTATTAAAAATACCAGATAGATGGACCCAAAGTTGATTTTGAGCTACTCTGCTAGACCTTATTTCCATGGTAACTATTTCCATAACAATCCCAAGCTGTAGGATCAGCATACAAGATGCTGATTATATTGCGCTGTCAGCAGGGAAGCCATATTTTTTAAATATATTTTACATGTACGTCTTAACCATCTTCTACATTAATTCTCCAGTATAATATGAACGTTATGTTAAATCTATAATAGCTAAATAGCTGAACTGCACACATTTAGTTTATTCTGTTGCAACAAAAGCAGCACTGAGTAATAGGGAAAGGGTATATTTTTTTTACAGTTCAGACGTATACATATAATAAACAGACCTATTTTACTTCCCCTTTTATATCCCCTTTATCTTATTTCCCTATATCTTGCACGTTTTTGTATGATTCTATTTATTGGATGACATATTCTAGAATAAACACGATCTAGATTTACAGTTGGCTATAATTTACCACTGAAACCCATGTTTGTAGATGGTTTGATTTTAAATGTTATAAAGGATTGTTTTCTCCTTGGGACTAGACAGCCTCACAGGGCTGAGAAAAAACCCTACAAGGTACAAAAATAATATGGGAAATATTACTACAACAGAACACTGCCGGCAACCTAGTCAACTGCAAGGTGAGTTATAGAATGGGTAGATAAGTCTGTGGAGTAAAGACACTATTTTAATTGCAATTAAGATGTCTTATTCTACACTTGAACACTTGTGTAATAAGGTGCAGCAAAAAATATTTCTAGACGAATGCCCAAACACTTTTCAGAAATAATTATTTAATCAAGTAAAATATGGCTTCATTTACTTTTTTTGTTGGGAACACTTATTTGTCATGTGACTCAAAAGCGGACGCCGCTAGGTTGTTGCAATAGAAACTGTAAAGACTACTTTATAGTTTGTGTTGTTTTTTATGTGATTAAACTGTCAGAATATAAGAAAACAGTGACAATAGTGTAATTGCTCAGTATATGAGAGAGTGCAGTTAATATTTTATCTAAGTGGAACAGCAGCTTTAATAGGATGTAGTTGGTTAAAGAAACAGTAATGCTTTAGCATACGTTGATCATATTCAACAGACCACATGTAGATTGTTTTTTAATGTATATATGTAAACATTTTGAAACATGTTTTATTTTTTTTTTCGTTTCATTGGTTCAGGAAGTATGTATTTTATAGCACAGAAACATAGAATTTGATGGCATAAAGAACCATTTAGCCCATCTAATCTGCCTACTTTTCCTGATTTAAATGCTCTGTGTGCACGAGGGATGTCAGCAAGTTCTTTTACAGGCTCTTGTTAAATGACCAAACTTTAAATAAACTCAGTAGTGGCTAAGTGAGCCCACAGTATGGAAGGTTGTATTTAGACAATAGCCTTTGAAGCTGTGCTTGCTTGTGATTCACGCTCCTTGTACCGGCAGCTGCAATGGGCCTGACCAAGGCAGCTCCTCCAGAAGCCCCTCTGTAACCTCCATCTTCACTACGGACCACTGGGATATGTCACATCCCAACACTCAGTCTCCCAAAGGCACTAAGCCTTTTAATGCAGTCTATGGAGGCTTTGCCAGCAGGGCTTAATTACCTTGGTCAGGATATGTCACTGATACTGATATTGTGTGATTTCATTTAGTGCAATAAATACAATTTTTGAAAAATAATCTTCTTACATATTGTTGACATTTGATGTTTTCTATAGGGTATCTAAGTTTTGCCATGTTTAGTGGCATTCAAGAACATAAGAAGAAAACATAGTAACCTATGCATTTAGAATATTCTTATAAAAATAGTTGTGTAACTTTATACACAAGTCACTGAGGTCTAGGACACGTCTTAACCACTACAGGCATCTTTATAAATGGTCTTGTGCTTTATTTCATTAGCAGAAAAAATTCTTAAGTGCTACATTTGTTGTGTGTATAACAATAATTGCATCAATAAGCTTTTAATCTGTCCCTGGAGATTATTTATGATTGGCCTTAATGGACATTTCTTTACAAAATGCTGAGAAGACAAAAGAAGGTCAAATTTTAAGGCTAATTTATTATCATGTAGTTAGGGAGGGACGTTGGCTTTTAAACTACAACATAATTGCAGTATATTTTCATCTCTCTCCCTTGGTTCCCCCACCTTTATTTTCTTCTCTTCTTTACAACTGTCTCTTTCCCGTATTTATCTACTTAGGGGGGTCCTCTTCAAGGCCTACCTGTTGGTTTTGGCACATTTCACAATTTGAAATCAGTGAGTTAACCAACAAATGGGTTGGTGGGGACAATACAGGGGCTGGGGGCAACAATACTGTAAAGTGATAAGGTGAGATGATTTGCAGGCTGGTGTTGCTTATATGTTAAAGGACATGGTATGGAACTTAAGTTAAAGCTTGTGACTTGATAAAAGGAAATAAAATATGAAGGTTGGTGTAGATCAGGTCTAGGATGTTTAGATTAGTGTGTGGCTCTCTCAGCCAGGTGCCCCCTAGGCATTTGATCGATGTGGGACTTGGTAATAGACCTGCACCAGTAGTAATAGAAAGAGAAGAAGAAAAAGAAAGGAAAATGTGGAAAGCTGCTTCAAACACCAACTGATGTGCCAGGCATAAGTGATACTGATACCATATAGAAATATCCAATAACTTATTGTGATATTCACAAAGGATAGTGGAAATATATCCTGTTTGTATTTCAGTATTAAAGTAAATGATTGTTAGATTTTGTTCAAAGAGTTAAAAATCGGCATTGGCAAAACAGTTGCCCTTTTGAACTTTTTGCCTTGGAAAATTACAGCTCACAAAAACGGCACAGAGCGCCCTCTAGTGGTAGAGTGAGATAACCACTAAAACTTAGTTTTCTAGTAGAGAGACTAAACAATAGTATATCATCTTATAAAAGCGTTCAGTAAAGGAAAAGAAAATCATTTTACTTGTGCATTGTGATGATGTTCATCATGGTTTAACAGATGGGATAAACTTTATATAATTCATCCTAAAATTAAAATGGTGCTTATTCAGATGAATTAAGACAATTTTCTGCCCCTCCTCCCCCTCTCGCATAGTGTCTGTACAATAAAGTATTATAAATATTGTAAAAGTTAAAATGATCTGAAAGTGCAAAATAATGGTCCTAAATTTTTTCAACCTTTTTTTATTGTGATTGCAGGCCAAATGTTTTTTTATGTGCCGACAAATTTTATGTTTCTAAGTTTCAAGGGTAACTGTCAAAACTAACAAAAAATTTGAGGGAAAAGTCAGGTTAGAAATAGCCTTCTCTGACCATAAAATGGCATCCCCATTTTAGCAATTCTAGATTTTTTTCTACCATCGCTAGTATACATGAGATAAGCAACAACCTAAATATTGATGTATTATAACAGCCCATCTGCCACAAATCAGGCTCCCTGGTGTGCTGCTGTGTGCTGTGCCAGTTATATGGAAGGTCTCTCATCTCTTAAACTGGCCCATTTACAGTATGGAGGATTGTGCTCAGCATCCACAGCTTCAATTGCATGCACCCCAAATTCTGAAGACTACCAGGGTATGATGTCATAACCCAGGACTTGACATTAAGGGCGGTGGCCTAGGGTATTGCCCAATGGGGATATATCCCTGGACCTAAGCATCTTATGGTCATGTGCCTCCACCAAGTTGTACAGGTACATAACCTGTCATATATGTCTCACAATGCCTGATAACAGTCTCCTTATCCTTAGGGGATAAGGCATTTTTCAAAAATCTTTACTCCCACTTCTCATGTTTATAGCCTTGCACCCCAACTGTTTATATCATTATCTTAACAGTTGTGTTCCCTTTTTGGTTGCCATTTTTCCTTCTAACCATCAGAATCAAGGTTCTGTTTTTATAATTCTCCTGGAATGACAATTAATGGCTAATATTGGAACGGAGTCATTTGTATGAACACAATTTTTAACAGTGTAAAAGAAACCATTCACGGTTTATGAAAACATTTACGATGTATGAGCCCTGTTATTATTCTAGTATTGACATAGTATTATCTATACAGCTTTTTACAAGATGACTGTAACAAAGTCATCACAATTAGGTTACATAATATAATGTGTAAAGTACAGATAGTATTTGGTAAATTACGGATCTAAGCGATAACACATAATTTGCTGTAGTCGGGTTTATGCAATGTTTGAATTGAGCTTCAATATACCAAGCGTTATCTCTTTTGGTCTAAAGGTTTAGTCTCATTTAGGATTTACACAAAGCTATTTTCCTTGACACACCTGAAGTACACTGTAAAAAAAAAATCCTGTTAATTTTACAGAAAAAAAACGGCAGCTGTGGTTGCCAGAATAAATCTGTAAAAATACATTCAAAAATGTAAACAACTTTACAG
>VKOC01025037.1:0-10096 GCA_009364415.1 Spea multiplicata
CTTGGGTGTGTGTGTATCGGTGTTGGTGTGGCAGAGCCTGTCCTGGTGTGTGTATAGGTGTTGGTGTGGCAGAGCCTGTCCTGGTGTGTGTGTGTTCAGTTGTCAGTGTGTCAGAGCCTGTCCTGGTGTGTGTGTGTGTCTGTGTGACAGAGCCTGTCCTGGTGTGTGTGTGTTTGGTTGTCGGTGTGGCAGAGCCTGTCCTGATGTGTGTGTGTCGGGGTGTCGGTGTGACAGAGCCTGTGTTGGAATGTATGCCCTCCTGAAGTTGTAGTGACTTCAGGGGACAAAACGTTCAAAACGACAAAACGTTCAAGGCCCTGAAATCATTTAGTGGAAAAGGTTTTTATTGTGTTATAATATTTATTTCAAGGATTAGTCGCACTCAATTGTGGCTTCAGGCTTCCCATGTTGAATGACCAAGTATTATTTTAGCCCAATAACAAAAGTATAATTCCATAGCACATTACTTTTGGAAATTATGAATGCCCCCCCAGTTTGACTGTGGTATCTTGTGTGCCCCCCCTATATATTGTTTCTAGAGTCGCCACTGCTGGCGCCCCCTTTCAAATGGCGCCTATGGCACGAGCCATAGGTGCCATACACTAGATACGCCTCTGGCTCCGAGCTTTGAGGTACCAAAAATTCCTGGGATTGAAGGGGTTAATTACTCAGTCATCTGTTTTGGGTGCTTTATTTTTGGTGTGTTTTTTTTTCTGTGTGCTGCAGCTCAGTTAATTGAGAGGAGTGGTTACCTAGTTTCACCTGTGTGGGTTTATCTATATAAAGCCCCAACTAACTCACAGAGCTTGCTCACTTGAGTTGCATCTGCATTGAGATAGCCTACTTGAAATGAAACAGGAGTTGAAAGGAGAAAAGGGGGTTACACAAGGTACAGTATTTATACTGCTATATACTTATTGGACTGTTTTTGTTGAACTATAGTTCTGTACTTTTAACTGTTTAATTTTGATGGTTGTTCTTGTTTAACTGTTGTAGATTTCTCATTTATTTTTTTTCTTTTACTTGATTGTGAGTATGGTTATGGGAGTTAGCAATATTGATGATCTGACTCAATGCACATCTTGCCTCATGTATGCATGCCTAGATGAATCCGTCCAGGGTCCATACCTCTGTGGCAGGTGTGAGCAAGTGGCTTCTCTGGAAGCTCATATTAGAGATCTGGAGAAGCAAATTGCAACCTTGAGAGAGATAGACAATCTTGAAAGGAGTTTGCTGCTCACAAAGTGAAGAAGGAAGAGATAAGTCAGCTGGAGAACAGGCATGTAGTTGGGTAACAGTTACATGTGGTGGTAGAGGGGGAGGAAAGAGGAAAGGTTTAGCTAGTCCTGACCTTGTGCAGCCTAACAGATTTGCCCGCTTGAGTGAAGATGTTGGGTGCATCAGCTCAGGAGCAGCTATACAGGAGGAAGCTGTTCCTTCTTACAGCCGAGGGAACAGCCCCTCTAGTATGAGTGGGGTTGAGAGTGTAAGAAAGGCTAGACAGGTTGTGGTGGTAGGGGACTCTATTGTTAAGAGAGTAGATAGGGTAATCTGCCGCTCTTATAGGCTCCACCGGACAGTTTGCTGTCTCCCGGGTGCTCGGGTCCGGCATGTTGCTGAAAGAGTGGATGGAGTATTGGGAGGGGCTGGGGAAGACCCGGCTGTCATGGTCCATATTGGTACCAAGTCAGTGGAAAATGGAAGGTCCTAAAGAATGATTTCAGGGAATTAGGCGATAAACTGAAGAAAAGGATCTCCAAGGTAGTATTTTCAGAAATATTACCTGTGCCACGCGCAACAGTAGAAAGGCAGCGGGAGATCAGGGAGGTAAATGCGTGGCTAAAGTCATGGTGTAGGAAGGAGGGTTTTGGCTTTCTAGAGCACTGGGCTGATTTTGCGCTTGGGTACAATCTTTATAGCGGTGATGGATTGCACCTAAACGGAAGAGGGTCTGTTGTGCTAGGGGAGAGGATGGCTAGAAGGCTGGAGGAGTTTTTAAACTAGTGGTAGGGGGGGAGGGACACAGAGATCTTGAAAATGGAGATAGTGCAGAAAGGAGTGGGGCTTCAGATCAGAACAAGGGGGGTGGAGATGGGGGGAGGGGCAAGATCAGAACAGAGGAGGTATGTATTAATAAAAATTCTCATAAAATTCAAGAGACTCAGGGTAATATTAAATGTATGCTTGCTAATGCAAGGAGCCTAAATAACAAAATGGGAGAACTAGAGGCAATAGCATACACTAAGCAATATGATATAATAGGCATAACAGAAACATGGTGGGATGAGACCCATGACTGGGCAGTTAACTTAAAAGGTTATTAGTTATATAGGAAGGACAGAAAAAGCAGGAAGGGAGGAGGAGTATGCTTGTATGTTAGCAACGAGCTAAAGTCAAATATTAAGCATCTTGAAGGTGACAAGGGACTTGTGGAAGCTTTATGGGTAGATATCAACTTGGGGCAAAAAAAGGAAAAGAACTACTGGCTGGGATCTGTTATAAACCACCTAATGTTAATAATGATGAGGAAGAGCAGCTGTTAGAGCAAATTGAGAAAGCTGCACATCTGGGTAACACGTTAATTATTGGAGATTTTAATTACCCGGACATAAATTGGGATAGAGGGACTAGTAGTTCTGCAAGGGGATTGAGGGTTTTGAACCTGTTAAATGACACCTTCATGTCACAACTGGTACAAGCACCAACTAGAAAGGATTCTTGTCTGGATCTGGTGATAACAAACAATGTTGATCTTGTGTCTAACATTCAAGTGGGGGAGCACTTGGGTAATAGTGATCACAATATGGTCTCTTTTGAAATAAACTCAAAAAAGAAATTGCCCATGGGGAATACTAAAACGTATAATTTTAAGAAGGCCAATTTCAATAAGATAAGGGCAGCTTTACAACTTATTGACTGGCAAAAACTCTTCAGGGATAAAAATACTGAGGAAAAATGGAGTATTTTCAAACAAATATTAGAAGGGTACACTTCTCAGTATGTACCACTAGGAAACAAATATAAAAGAAACAAATTGAAACCGATGTGGCTTAGTGGGGTCGTTAAGCAGGAAATAAAAAATAAGAAAATGGCTTTTAAAGCATTTAAATCGGACGAATCAGAGGCATCCTATATAAGATATAAAGAAGCCAATAAAGCATGCAAAAAAGTGATTAGATGGGCTAAACTAGAAAATGAGAGAGTGATAGCCAAAGAGCAAAACTAGCCCCAAAAAATTACTTAAGTACATAAATTCTAAAAAAACAAAAAATGAAAACGTAGGTTCATTAAAAACAGAGATGGGGAGTGTTGGTTAAGGAGGACCAGGAAAAAGCAGAAACTTTAAATAACTATTTTTCCTCAGTATATATTAAGGAGGAACCTCTGGCAATGGATATACATAGGACCACTGAGAAAAATTTTCAGTCAAACTGTGACTGGATGGCTCAGGACAAGGTGCTGCAGCAACTAAAGAAAATGAATGTTAACAAAGCTCCGGGGCCTGACGGTATTCACCCACGAGTACTTAAGGAGCTGAGTCAGGAAATAAGTGAACCTCTGTTTCTAATCTTCCGGGATTCTTTTCTTTCAGGAATTGTACCAGAGGATTGGAGGAAGGCAGATGTGGTCAAAAGTGGTAAGTGATGTCCCTCAGGGTTCTGTTCTGGGACCAATTTTATTCAACATATTTATAAATGACCTGGCAATAGGCGTTGAAAGTCATGTTTCTGTGTTTGCAGATGACACTAAACTAGGTAAAGTAATACAGCGCGAGCAGGATATTACTGTGCTGCAGAGGGATCTAGATAGACTGGGGGACTGGGCACACAAATGGCAGATGAAATTCAATGTAGATAAATGTAAAGTTATGCACTTCGTGGTAGGGAATGCACAAGCAACCTCCACCCTAAACGGTCGTGAATTAGGGGTAACGACAAATGAGAAGGATTTGGGAATTGTTATAGACAACAAACTAGGCAACAATGTGCAATGTCAGTCAGAAGTTGCTAAGGCCAGTAAGGTATTGTCGTGTATAAAAAGAGGCATCAATTCGCAGGATAAAAATATAATTTTGCCTGTATAAATCAATGGTAAGGCCGCACCTTGAATATGTTGTGCAAATTTTGGCACTAGAAAGGGTGCAGAGGTGGGCTACAAAATTAATAAAAGGAATGGAGCACTATAGTTATGATGAAAGGTTAACTAATTTAAATCTGTTTAGAAAAACAGCGCCTCAGAGGTGATATGATAGCATTATATAAATATATTCGGGGCCAACACAAACCGTTGTGTGGAAATCTGTTCATAAACAGGACTATGCATCGGACACGTGGTCATGTGTTTAGACTGGAAGAAAGGAGATTTAGTCTAAAGCAGAGGAAAGGGTTTTTTTTACAGTAAGGACAATAAGGATGTGGAATTCTCTGCCTGCAGAGGTAGTTTTATCGGAGTCTGTACAGACGTTTAAACTGCAACTGGATGGATACCTGGAAAAACATAATATTCGGGGATATAATCTTTAATTATGGGGAAACAGCTTATTGATCCAAGGAGAAATCTGACTGCCATTTTGGGGTCAAGAAGGAATTTTTTCCCTGGTTAGTGCAAAATTGGAAAGAGCTGAACTGGGGCTTTTTGCCTTCTTTTGGATCAACCGCAACAAATTAACAGATATAGGAAAGGCTGAACTTGATAGACGCATGCATGTCTTTTTTTCAGCCTATATAACTATGTAACTATGTAACCTAGAGTATGAGTAAAGCTGTCAGTTGATATACTTCCCTGAAGAAGTAGGATTTTTGTTTTGAAGGAATTAAGACCAAGGTAGAATCTGATAAGCCATTTTAGGGCATTCCATAGGTTACATGCAACCCTTGAAAAGTCTTGTATACGTTTATGAGATGTGGAGATTAGATCAGAGGACAAGATCATCAGTGTGATTGGGTACGTCTGTATTTTGAGATAAAGGAGGAGAAACAGGGGCTAAGATTAGCGTTGTAGTTAATATTCAGAATTGTAAATGCAATACTGCAGCACCCAGACAGCCAATGAAGAGATAGAGGGGTCAGTGTTATTAGAGTGATAGGTAAGAAAGATAAGCCAAATAGAGCAACATTCATTAATGTACTTGCTTTAATGCACATGCATCTTGTGTCATGAAGGGGCAAAGACACGCAATGTTTTAAAGATGTAGGGGGGCAATTTATGGAAATACAATGAATGTGAGAGATGATTGAGAAATTGGAGTCAATGGTAACACAGAGGTAGAAAATATGTAGAGTAGGGATGATGGCTACACCATTGAGATTGAGGAAGCCACCCAAAGGGATGTTAGTTTTGGGAGTGTAGACGAAAAGAAATTCTGTTTTAAAAAGAATGAATTTTAGAAACTGGGAAGACATCCAGTTAGAAAGGGGCACGGTAATTAGCGACATGATTAAAGAATGAAAGAGAGAGAGACTGGACAAGAGAGCTAGATCTGAGCATCTTGCAAGCATGTAAGCAGGGCCCTTTTTACCTAATGTGTCAGTTTGCCTTAGTTTATCAACTCTAATTTTGACATACCCTTTAAATACTGTATATGTATTGCTATGTGAAGTGAAAACAGAAGGGGTCCTAGACCTGGCTATTAGGGTACACAAACTGAGAGGGGAGGTTGAGATGAAGAATTGTGGAAAAGGGATGCATAGTTAGCGTGATCAGAGTGAAAACCAGGAAAGAATATCATCATGGAGGCCAAGCTTGTGGATAAGTTGAAGAAGAAAAGGTGGTTCACAATGTCAAAAGCTTCAGAAGGATTAGAAACAAGTTGATCACTTTAGTAGAAGCAGTATCAAAGTGTCAAGACCAGAATATTGATTGAAGAGGGTCAATTAAGGAGCTGGAAAACAGCATTTTCTTCTGTATAGAAATGGTTTATCAAAAGCCTGTTCAGTAATGGGCAGCCCCAGGTGTGCAGGGGGCAGGGGAATGCTTGCAGAGAGAGGAGCACATAGGGATGTTATTATGTACAAGCAGATATAAAGGAAAGACAAGGCTTCAGACAAGGTAAGACTGTGGAAGGTGAGCGGAAAATGCTTTACGTATGTTTTTGTGTATATGTGAGTGTTAGAGTGATTGTGTATGTGTATATGTGTGTGTGTGTCAGGGCTGGCCCAAGACTTAATGCCGCCTGGGACGAAGTTTAAACTTCTCCGACACCATTATCTAAACCCCCCTCCCCGGTACTTACCTTTAACCCCTTCGTGACAAAAGCTGATTTTACTTTTTGTACCCTTCGTGACAATGGCTGTTTTATCGTTTCTGCGGTGTTTGTGTTTAGCTGTAATTTTCTCTTAACCCATTTACTAAACCCACACAAGTTATATATTGTTTTTTTCAGGACAAGAAGGGCTTTCTTCAGACACCAAAACTTTTTTCATATGATGTAATTTGCTATAATAAAAATATTAAAATATGACGAAAAATTGAAAAAAAAACACATTTTCTCACTTTTATTTGAAAAATCTTTTATTCATCATAAAAAACTACTGAAAAAACCTGCTAAATAGATTCTACTATTTGTCCCGAGTTTAGAAATACCCAATGTTTTTATGTTTTTTTGCTTTCTTCTACACGTTATGGGGCAATAAGTACAAGTAGCGTTTTGCTAATTCAAAACCATTTTTCTCTGAATCTGGTAATTCTGTCTCTATGTGGTATTTGGGGCATCTTTGAAGCCAGCAAATTAAATTTACCCCACCAAACCATATATTTTTGAAAACTAGACACCCCAGGGTATTTTAGATGCTGATAGTTTAACCCTTTCCATGCACTAATCCTACCACCAACCCTTGTCAAAGTTTGTGATAGTAATTGTTTTTGGTGTTTTTTTCACATACTTTGTACTTCAGGTGTGAAATTACAGCTCCTGGTATATGTTGCTGTCACACAACACCCCGATATGTGTCCAGCAACATCTCCTGAGTACATTGATACCCCACATGCATGGGTTTGTCAGATTGTTTGGGGGCAAAGGGCCACATTTGGAACATGAGCAATTCAAATTCAGTAGGAATTTTACATCTGGGTAAAGAAAAATGCTTGTACCCAACTATCAGTAGGGACAGGTTACAAGAAAGCCTGGCCTATCTCCAAGAAGGGATTTGATCTAGCACCTTAAGTGGTCCCTCATGCCACGGAATGGACACAGGGGTCACTTGACAGTGCAAATAAAAACGCTTAAAAATGGTGGAGCAAATAAAAGCTAAAAAACAGTAAATGTAACAAAAAAATTAAAAAAAAAATACAAAAATGGAGCAGGAACAAAAAAAAAAAATTAAAAATGGGAAACTGTGTGATACAGCTTGAAGCAGTCACCGACACAGAGTGCAGGTTTTCCAGGGCAATCTGGACAGTAAAATGTGGTGTCCTTTCTTTGCCCCCTGCTGTAGCATACCCTGCATCTCTTTTGGGGATTCTGCTTCTTTGCTGTAGGGGGATTTTAAAAATAAAATGGGTAGCCCCAATTCTGTTGGTTCCCATCACTACTTGGGGACCAGGTGCATCACGGTACAAGATACCTGAAATTACTTCGAGCTGAAACTGCAAAAAAGACAGCTTCAGCCCAGTGTCTGCTTTTTTGTGCAGCAAAAAAGCGTTATAGGTTGCAATTTGCATTAGATAAATTGCAACCTTCTTGTACCAGGCCTTTGTCTTCCTCATAATGAGGTAGGGCTGTAGGAGTTGATCTGACAGATCAACTCCACCCATGTGCTTGTTATAGGCCCTGATGCACACTGGCTTTCTAGTGACCCCAGCTCTGCCACGGACAGAAACCTCCACGGTTCTTTCATCGTGGATGGTGCTCAGCATGCACACCTCTTTTCTGTCCTTGAACTTCAATGCCAAAAGCTCCTCTTGGCGTAGAGCTGAGGTCTCCCCCTTTCCTAGCCGGGTTCGTACCAGGCGTTGTGGGAAACCTAAGCGGTTCTTTTTTATAGTACCGCAAGCTACCGTATCGAAACAATACAGCAGCTTGAACAAAGGGACGCTTGTATAGAAGTTATCTACATACAAGTGGTAGCCTTTGTTCATAAGGGGGAATATTAGGTCCCAAACAATCTTGGCACTGGTGCCCAGATGGTCTGGGCTGGAGGGTCAAGGTAGCTATCCTTACCCTCGTATACCCGGAAGGCATGGGTATATCCTGTCTCGCTCTCGCAGAGCTTATACACCTTCACTCCATACCTGGAGCGCTTGGAAGGAATATACTGCTTGAATCCCAACCTTCCTTTATATTTCATTAGGGATTCATCCACGCAGATATTCTTTCCAGGTGTATAAACCTCTGGAAACCTGGCAGCGAGATGGGTAATCAGGGGGCGGATTTTGTAGAGCCTATCAAACTGGGGGTCCTCCTTAGGGGGGCACAGGCTGTTGTCGCTAAAATGCATGAAATGAAGAATCATTTCATACCTTTGCCTAGTTATAGTTTGGGCAAAAATGGGGGTACTAAAGATGGGGCTGGTGCTCCAGTAGGAGCGGATGGAGGGCTTTTTTATAATGCCCATTAACATTGTGAATGCCCAGAATTTAAGAAATTCTGGCACGTCAATGGGATTCCATGGCTGTTTTGCCCAAAAAGAATTAGGGCTAGCAGCACGGTGCTGCTGGGCATAAATGTTTGTTTGTGTGACAATGTCTCCCAAGACATCGTCTCCCAAAAAAACCTGCACAAATTGCAGTGGAGTGAATCCTGTAACATCAATACTGATGCCAGGAATTCCAGAAAAAGGAGGGATAGCTGGCTTGTACCTATTAGGCGCTACCCATGCCTCTGGTGCACTGCCACGACTACGTGTGGCAGGCGTCCTAACAGCCACAGATACATCACTAGATGTATCTGTGAACTGACCAACGTCAAAATCTGACGCTGTATCAGTGGCCTCAGAATCTGTGGCCAAAAAGGCATACGCCTCCTCAGCCGTATACCGCTGCATGGTAACAATTGCAGCAAAAATAGTGGGGAAGGAAAGGGTTAATGGCTATAATAAAAAATAAAAAAAACCTAAAAAAAGTAAAAAAAACCTAAAAAAAAAGAAAAAAAAATGTAACCCCCCCCCAAAAACAATTGCCACTATGCAAGATCACTGTTTATGCAGTGATCAATGGCAATGAAGGGGTTAATATTATATGGGTGGCTCTTATAAGAGCCTTTGGATCAATATATATATATTTTTATTAGGGAATACCTGGAATACCAGAACACACCGATCTGTCTCTCTCCCTCACTAGAAGCAAGTGAAGGAGGGGGGCAGATCCAATACTGATCAAAGGCAATGTTTAGAAAACATTGCCTTTGATTTAGCAAATCATGATCACTCTTATGAGTGATCTGACCACTAGGGGTGTTATTCACTGGATGTCCATGACATCCAGCAACACCCCCCCGATGATGTCATCAGGCTCCGCCCCCGGCTTGATGGGCGCCGCCATCTTGAAACACCGCGTGTGTTTCGAAGACACCGGCACCGGGAAGGTAAGTTGAGCATTTAGGAAGCGATCGCGAGTCGCTTCCTTTGCTAAACAGGTGTTGCAAAGATGCCTTGATACTGAGGCATCTTAGCAACACCAGCTAAGCAAAGGAAGCGACTCGCGATCGCTTCCTAAACCCGTTTTTCGGCGGCGGGCGCCGCCATGTTTGAAAGACGTGCAGTCTTTCAAACATGTTTTTTTTTTTGCTCCTAGGAGCGATCGGGGGGGGGCGGGAATGGTTTTTTTGGTGTTGCTCAATGCCTCGATGTCGAGGCATTAGAGCAACACCGTTTGAGTGAAAAAATCGATCACGGATCGATTTTTTCACCCGTTTAAAGACGTGCCGGTCCTGGCACGTCAATTGTCATAATCGTCACGATTTTGAGTGACGTGCCCGGACCGGCAATTGTCATCAAGGGGTTAAACAGTCCTGCGTCGTCTTCCGGCGCTCAGCATTACAAGCCGGCACCGAGACCGAGCTAGAGGGCTCGCAGAGGAGAGAGAGGGGCGCCGAGCGGGTACTGATAACTTGGTAAGCGAAAACCACTCGGCTCCCCTCTCTCTCCTCCGCTTAAAAAAA
>VKOC01025038.1:0-12138 GCA_009364415.1 Spea multiplicata
GGGTTAAAAGGCATTTCATAGAGCACTCTGCCTACAGAAATGCCTTTTGCCCCCATTTAACCCCCCCCCCAAAAAACCAAAACAAAAAAAACTTACCGGTGCTTCTGACTCCCGGTGTGTTGTCCAGGCAGCTTGTAGACGTCTACGCGATTCGCGTAGGCAACTTCCGCTGCAGCCGGAAGGAGGTGCGGTTAGCAGCAGGGGTTGTCTGCGTCCATCCGCGCAGACTTCCCGGCTGTAAAAGAGAAAATTCCCACCGGTGAGGGGAACTCTGATCTCTGACAGCCGGGGAAGGTCTGCGTGATGGTCGCAGACAACCCCCGCTGCTAACCAGAAGGAGGTGCGGTTAGCAGCGGGGGTTATCTGCGTCCATCACACATCACACAGACCTTCCCCGGCTGTCAGTGAGAATTCCCCGAAAAAATCTCGTCTTATAATTGAGCAAATACGGTAATACACCACACTTATTTTTGTATTCTAGCTGCAAAGAACACCACACATAATAATAAAAATGGCTGAGGGTTCTGGCAAGGTAACTGCTGAAAAAAGTGTGTGACCCAAGTCCTCTAAGGCATGGGAGCATTTAACTTTAACTTTAAATGTTGCAAAGAAGGTTGTAACCTGTAAAATTTGTAAAATGGAGCTTGTGTGGCACGGAAGCAAGACCGTGATGAACGAGCACATGAAAAGGAAACGTGGGCTTTGCGGAGGAAGGTGAAACATAAGGACGGTAAGTTAAACCCAAATGATAACTTGAGTTACACAGAAATATGTTTTTCTGCATTCTACTACCAATTATATAATCTATTAATATATATTTTTTTTACTTTCAGGAAGAAACAGCGTACCATGACAAAATTTGTGCAGCGACATCCCCAGTGGACTCCACAGCAAGCAGCGCTTATAACTGATTCAATTCAGACAATGCTGGTCACTGACATGCGGCCACTATCCATGGTTGAAGACCAAGGATTCAAAAGCATGGTCAGTGTACGAAACCCCAGATATACTCTTCCCTCAATAACTCATTTCACCAAACTAGCGGAGAGGAAGTACCAAGAGGCATTTCAGAATGTGAAGCATGCCATCAGCGCTAATGACTGCAGAATTGCTTTTACAGCAGGCATATGGACAAGTGTAGCTACTGAGGCTTACCTTGGCATTACATGCCACTACATAGGGGATGACTGGAAGCTGACTTCTCTCCGTCTCACTACAATGCCTCTTGAAGAGAGACATACAGCTGCAAACATCGCACAATGGATAGAAGAGGTTGCAAAGTTTGAGATTCCAGATAAAAAAATAATTGCACATTGTACATGACAGTGGTGCCAATATTGTGGCTGCTGTAAACATCCTAGAGGACAAGCAGTATCCGCTGCACTGGCCACACCTTGCAGCTGGTAATGAATGCTTCATTAAAGCACTCTGGAATTCAGAGAGCTGTTAGTGCTGCAAGAGGACTAGTTGAGCATTTTGAAAAAAGTGAGCTAGCCAGCAGCAAGTTGAAGAAGAAGCAGATGGGTACACCTGAGCACAAACTTCTTCAAGATGTAAGCACCAGATGGAATAGCACTTATTATATGGTTGACAGACTTATAGAACAAAGGTGACCCGTAACTGCCACTCTGTCTGACCCATCTGTTACTCAAAGGGGCAAACATTATTTGGAATTAAAACCAAATCTTCTTGAGGAACTTTCAACTAGACTTGGGCACCTGTGTGCAGCTCTATTGGTCGTTTCGGCAGGGGGCTGGTCTGGCATCAACGAGTGAATTGCAGAACTGCAGAATGCACTTCATTCGTTGATGGCAGGCGAGCCCCTGCCGAAACGACCATAGAGTTGCACACACGTACGAGGTGTACTGACACAAATGACCTAGACAACTGCTCAAGGACTTGGCCTCCTTTTATTCATACACAGTCACACATCCAAGATGTTTAATAAAAGAATAGGGATTATTTTACATTTCTTAAATTGATTTTGCGACCACTTTAATACATGCCTACCATTTGTTTCCTATTTACAATGGCATACTTTGCAACAACCCAACTTTTACTGGACAGACTGCGAAAAAAAGCAGGACTGTCCACAAATCTGGCGTGTGTTGCGCAAGTGCTGATGAAAACATGTTGGACAAGAACTAAAAAAATAGTAAGGGTTAATGTACGGTTATGTTTAAGATTAGTTAGCAGTTGGCGCACGGTTTTGGTAGTAAAGATTATTATGTCTAAATAATAATTTAATTTTTAATGTTTTTGCTAAAAAATAGGGCGTTTATTTAAATGTATTTTAAAGTTAGATTTATTATTTAGTACTTGATTATATTTATTTAATGTTTATACTAGCGTTACCTACCGAGCTATAACTACCTACGTGTATTTGCATACCTAGTTTAGCTAAATTAGATGAGACAGGACTGGAAAAAAGCAGGACTGTCCCTGAAAAAGTTGGGTCTGTTGGCAGGTATGTGGATGGAAAATGTTATAGGGTGAAGTGTGAGTTATAGTGTTAATGTAATGCTATTAGTGAGTGAAGGCCAGGGCAAATAACAAGAGGAAAGGTCAAAATCCAATGTTTATTAAGAGTTTCAACATTTTCATGGGGAGGGGAAAGGGGGCAGGGATACAGAAAGAAAAAAGGGACGGGGGTGAGGGAGGGACAATCGAGGGCACGCAGGACATCATACAGGCAAATTGAGCTATTAAAGAGCGTCAAAATAATGATAACAACAAGATGAGTACAGACAAGAGTACAGAGTAGGGCCAAGCAGAGCTCGGCTCCGATCACACAAATCTCCAGTGGAAGCGATAAATATACAATAACAATAACACAGAGGCCAGATCGGGAACCACAGAGCCTACTGAAAGCGTCGGGCCAGAAAGGTCAACCAGTGATACCAGGTCGAAGTATACCCCTCTCGTTGCCGCGCAGAGGAGGCAGAGAGATCCTCCAGCTCCCTGATCTCCTCAACCCGGACCTCCCGCTCCCTGATGGTCGGGGGGCAGGTGCTCTTCCAGTGTAAAGGAATGAGCCTCTTGGCCGCATCAAGGAGATGGCGGACAACAGACTTTTTGTATCTGGAGACAGGGTGCGAGGTGTGATGCAACAACATAGGTAGAGGCTGAAAAGGCGGAGGGGAATCAGAGAGCTCCGAGAGTACCCGGTAGATCTCCTTCCAGAACTCCCGTATCCCGGGGCAGTCCCACCAGATATGCAGCATGGTACCCACGTCCATGCCACACCGCCAGCAGCTGTCAGAGATATGTGGAAACATAGAATGTAGCCTCTGGGGCGTACGGTACCAATGCGTCAAGAGCTTGTAATTCGTCTCTTGTGTTTTAGTAGCTTTAGAGCTCTTGTGTGTAAAAATAAAGATTTTCTCCCAGTCTGCGTCAGAGAGTCGTGTGTCGCATATGGTCTCCCATGTCTCACAGAAAGAAGGTCTCGTGGGAAGGGAAGTAGCGAGGAGGATGGAATAAAGCGAGGAGACAGCCCCCGTTGGAGGACGCTCCCCAACGCACCAACCCTCAAAAATCGTCAGGTCCCTACGTAAACCACGGTAATTAGGAAGTGAGGAGATGTAATGGACGACCTGGTGATACGTGAAGTGCTCCGTCCAGGTAAGCACAACTCCCGGCCGCAACGCTTCCAACGGCACAACCCCACCATCACTCAGCAGAGCCCGGGTCCGAATATTGGGGGAAGTCCCAAAAACTCCAACCTCACCCAATCGCGTCCCGGGGCGAAATCAGGGGTGCCCCACAGAGGCAGCAGGGGCGAAGGTGATGTGGTCAACCAAGCCCTCTGCCCCGTGGCCCTCCACACCGCCAAAGTAGGAGAGAGGAACGGGTGGCGCTCCACCCCCAAACCGGCTCTAGGGCCCCACACTGCGTGCAGCACACTGCCTCGCAGCTCTCCTAGCTCCAAAGCAACCCAAGGCTTTGCAGTCGGACCTACCATGTTCCATTCAATGACCCGCAAGAGGTGCGCAGCTTGATAGTATTTATAAAAGTCAGGCAGCGTAAGACCACCCGAGGATTTGGGTCAAGTAAGCTGCGAAAATCTCTGCCTGGGGCTCTTATTGCCCCAAATAAAGCGAGTCACAGCAGAGCGGAGGGCGTCAAAAAAGTCGTGAGGAACTCGGATCGGGAGCGTCTGGAATAGGTACAACACCCGTGGAAGGAGGTTCATTTTAACAGCGTTAACTCGGCCCACCCAAGAGATATACAAGGGCGACCACCGTTTGAGGTCCGCCGATAGCGTCGACAGGAGAGGGACAAAGTTCTCCCGAAATAACCCGTCTACAGTAGGCGTCAGCCAGACTCCCAGATACTTCATTCTCTGACCGCACCACCGAAAGGGGAAACTAGTAGTTAGCGTGTGGACCAGCTGTGGGGGTACAGATATGTTTAAAATCTCAGATTTGGAGTAGTTGATCTTGAGATTTGAGAGCTCACCATAGGAGCGGAACTCAGCAAGTATGTTGGGCAGCGTAACCATGGGGTTCTCAACCACGAAGAGGAGGTCATCCGCATAGGCAGCGACCTTGTGCTGCACTCCATCGACCTGGAACCCCTGGATGTCAGGGTTGGAGCGTATAGCCTCCAGGAAGGGCTCGAGAGACAGCGCAAATAACAGAGGGGATAGGGGGCAGCCCTGTCTCGTGCCATTTCTAATAGGTACCGGTGGTGAGAGAGCACCATTAACACGAACACGGGCCGTAGGCTCAGTGTACAGAGCCCCAATCCACGTCAACATGAAGGTGCCCAAACTCTGATATTTCAACGTAGTGTGTAGGAACGTCCAATCCACCCTGTCGAAAGCTTTCTCGGCATCAGTGGAGAGGAACAGAACCTGCCGGGAGCCAGCAGTCGCCCTGTGTATGACGTTCAAAAGCCGGACAGTGTTGTCCCCAGCCTCCCTCCTAGGGACAAACCCCGCCTGGTCCGGGTGGACCAATTGTGGAAGAAACCGTGCCAACCGTAGCGCCAGCGCCTTGGCAAAAAGTTTCAGGTCGGCGTTCAGCAGAGATATGGGGCGATAACTCTGAGGCAAGCAGGGATCCTTGCCCTCTTTGGGTATGACTGTGATTGTCGCTGCCAGGGTCTGAGGGGTGAGGCGAGGACTCTCTCGAAGAGAGTTCACAGCCGTGAGCAGACGCAGGAGCAACAGGTCCGAAAAGGTTTTATAATAACCCAAAGGCCGTCTGGGCCCGGACACTTCCCCTTTTGCGTAGCCCGCAGAGCTAGGGACAACTCCTCAATAGAAAGTGGCTCCTCAAGCGCATCTGCCTGTTCCCGAGTAAGTCTACCCTTAACATGACGCGTCAGGTATTGGTGGAGACGCTCGCTGGCAGGATGCGGGGTCGTCCGAGGCCCCCCCGGACCTAAACCAAAGAGGGAAGAGTAGTAGGCGTGGAACACCTCCACTATCTTAGAAGGGAAGGGTGATATGACCCCCGCGGCCGTGCGGATTTTGTGGATGTGAGTGGCCCTTTTCAGGGGGTTAATCATTTTAGCCAACAGCTTGCCACACTTGTTGCCGTGTTCGTGGAAGAATTTCTGACTGTACAGGGAGGCCCTTCGAAACCGTGAATTCAATAAGTAACTGAGTTTACCCCGTAGGGCCACAAGTTCATGATAAGCGTCGTCCGTCAGGGTTTGTTTATGAACAGTCTCCAGGTGCATAATGCGCCCGGTAAGCCTGTCAGTCTCCCGAGAACGGGCCTTCTTCCGCTGCAAGCCCTGATGAATATACAATCCCCTATCACACTCTTATGAGCCTCCCAAAGGACCGGGGGGGCGTCTCCTGCCTATCGTTTTCTCTAAAGTACCTCTCCAACTCCAGCTTCGTCTGGGACACAAGAGCGTCGTCAAATAGGAAAGAGTCATTAAGTCGCCGCGTCCACTCCCTAGGCCTGTACAAAGGTGAGTCCAAGGTCATGGAAACCGGGGAGTGGTCCGACCATGTCATCGGGAGAAATGAGCTAGTCCATAAGAGGTCAAGATGGGACTGAGCAAGAAAAATATACGGGAGTAGCAATTGTGTGGTGAGGAGTAGAACGTGTAGTCGCGATCAGTAGGGTGTAAGGAGCACCAACAATCGATAAGGCGTATAGAACGCAGCTGGCTCAGGGGAGAACAGCTGGATCCCGAGGAGGTATCCACTGTGGGGCAGAGGGGGACATTTAACGCCACCCATTATCAATACTCCCTCTTGAAAGTCGGAGAGGGAGGCGAGGATGGAGCGTAAGGCAGCATGTTGAGCCCTATTCGGGAGATAAACACTGGCCAAGGTGAACATGACCTCGGCCAGCTGGCCTTTAACAAAGGTGTATCTACTCGTCGCGTCAAGCAAAGTAGCTTTGAGGACGAAGGGGACCGACCGGGCAATCAAGACAGCCGTGCCCTTAGACTTGGCCTCCACATTGTTGCTAAAGTATCCCGTGGGAAAGTGCAAGTCCCTGAAGGTAGGTGCCTGGCCTTCCTTAAAATGTGTTTCCTGTAACAAGACAACAGACGCTTTATGGCAGCGAAATTCCCTAAGGGCCCTAGAGCGTTTCTCAGGGATATTCAGCCCCTTAGCATTAACAGTGTAGACCGTCAGGGGGGCCGAGCGGTAAGCCATTTCCGAGGGCAATGAACTCAACGTCCCTGTTAAGGGGGGTGAGAAGAGAAGGATAGGGTGGGGGGGGTCGATAAGAGGGAGGGAGGGAAACCGCAGGAAAGGAGGGAGAGGGCAAAAATAATGTGGGGTGACAGTGTCAGTTACCGGGTAGAACCTGTGACCCAGAGGGGGAAGACAGGAACCCCAGAGAGAGGGGGAGTGACGCCAGAGCCCCGTGGGGAAGTGAGAGCAGCAACCGAAGAAGAATGCGTCGCAACGGTAACTAAGGTGCGACCTGTATCTAGTATAGAGCAGCACGGAACGATCCGCCACTCGCCCTGCGATGTAAACAATATAGAAAAAACACCAAAAACAAATAACAATCAGTCAATATAATGCGGTGTAAGGCAGTATAGCCCAGTGTAATATAACAAACAATCAGGCATGGACAGTCAAGACCCCGTACCCGACGCAAGAGGAACAGTCAATCTGAGAGCAGAAACCAACAGAAATCGGGGCGCATGTGAATATAGAAGAGAAAAATATATAATAGTGTAATACTGTAGATGAAAGTAAATTATGTAAATGTGTAAAATGCACTCACAAACAGTGTAAGTACAGGAGGCTCATCTGTAGTAAAAGCTGTTCTTTATTCTTAAAAGCTCTATAAATATAAAGCAAAGAAAACAACCATATGGTGCAGTAACTTCTAATATCATAAATGTGCAAGTTAAAAGTGCACTTACAGAATGGTTGAGTTCAAATGGGTATTTAAACTTAAAAGTCCGATGTAGTTGATCCAAAATATGCAGATAGATTTCTTCCGTATCTCAACGCGTTTCGCCGTTCTCTGGGCTTCCTCAGGAGAATCAAACGAAGTAAATGTAATCCGCAATAGTAGTCAATGATCATATGAACATATGATCTGAGAGCAGACACCGTCAAGAGGACCACATATGTGCACATATATATATATATATAAAAAAAAAAAACATCATGCCCAGGCACAGCCATATTGCATATTGAATAGTGCAGTGTTAATGTGTGTGGGGCACCTTGCCTTTTTTGTGAACTATTTTACTGGTCCCCTTGCCAGTCCCCCTCTGTACAAAAGGGACTTACTTCACCACTGCTTCAGAGAGGACCCCCTCAACCACCACTCAGACAGTAAGTAGTGGTTAGGACAGTAATGATGACATTAAAGCCATTGCTGACAAAACTAGGAGCAAGAGGTATCACTGGGGTTGTGTCTTTGCGATATGTCAGAGCGTAACAATTCAGTAAATTGTAATTTACTAGGCACTTGTGATTCAATAGCTCCATCTTAGAATGCATTGTAAAAAAAAAAAAAAAAAAAAAAGGGGGGATAATAACGTGGGAGGAAGGTACGTGTGTGTAGAGATATATAGGTAGTGTAAGGAAGGGAGGCACAGAAAGACGGCACCCAGACAAAGAGGCCAGACGTAACATTGTAAAATGCCAGGGAGGCCTTGGGTCCCTGCTGAGCCAGTCATCCACGGCGATCTCCGGCAGCTCCAGAGCCTGCAGGAATGGTCGCACGTCCGCAGGGGTCCGCACCGTCTCCGTAGTAGAGCCCCTGCGCACCGTCAGTGCAAAGGGGTAACCCCATCTATAGGGGATCCCACGTTCCTGCAGAGCTGCCGTGACAGGCCGTAGAGCGCTGCGAGCTTGGAGTGTGTTTTTTATTCCTGCCCATGTCAGGTGTAGAAGGTGTTTTTGAGCAAGTTTAGGAGCGGGTGGAACGGAGCTCACAAGTTAAGCAGCCATTCTCGTCGGCAGGCTAACCACGCCCCCCAGGTCCTTGTGATTTGTGCATTGTATGTATGTGTGTGTTATGTGTGTTATGTGTTATGTCACTGTGTGTTATATGTGTTATGTGTTATGTCACTGTGTTATTTGTATTATTGTGTGTGTTATGTTTGGTTGGTTGTGTATCAGAAGGAAAATAATGAAATGGAAATGGAAAAGGAAATGGAAAAGGCGAATGAGTGGGCAATTGGCGACCTGCTCACCTGTTTCACCCCAGAGCAAAGCATCCAAACACTGTCAGTCTTAGACGTTTGGCAGCAGACTTCCAGAGCTCAGACACTAGGCCCTAGCGTAAGCTGGCCACTCTGGCGGAGGTAGCAGGCGTTGCCACACCGCAGACAGAGGCAGCCAGGGGGGAGAAACTGCCCTTACCATTAGGGACATTTGAGGCATGACACTAGCCAGGAAGCGAACTGGCATTGAAGAGACACTGGCACCAGCAGCAGCAGAATTGGGAAAGGCGAATGAGTGGGCAATTGGCGACCCACTCACCTGTTCCACCCCAGAGCAAAGCATCTAAACACTGTCAGCCCTTGGCGTTTGGGAGCGGACTTGCAGAGCTCAGACACAAGGCCCTAGTGTAAGCTGGCTACACCGGCGGAGGTAGCAGGCGTTGCCACACCGCAGCAAGTGCAACCAGGGGGAGAAACTGCTCTTTCCATTAGGGACATTTGAGGCATGAGTTCAGCCAGGAAGCGAACTGGCAAAAGATACTGGCACCAGCAGCAGCGTTGAAAACGGAAAAAGGTGAATGAGTGGGCAATTGACGACCTGCTCACCTGTTTCACCCCAGGCCAAAGCATCCAAACACTGTCAGTCCTTGGCGTTTGGGAGCGGACTTCCAGAACTCAGACACTAGGCCCTAGCGTAAATTGGCTACACCGGCGGAGGTAGCAGACCAGGGAGAGAAACTACCTTAAACATTAGAGAAAAAAATTAACTTTCCAAGCAAAGGGCTGGGTAACCCAACTTGGGCAGATTGAATTTAAGAAAGGCAATCTGCTCCATCAGATAAGGTGCCATGCATGAGCGCTGTGGAGTATGTTTCCAGTCATAGAAAACACGCGCTCACTTTGAACAGTGGTTGGCGGACATGATAGAAGCTGCTGCGCAACCCATGAGAGTGCAGGCCACACACTCTTCTTTTCATCCCAGTAGCTAAGAGGATCAGCATTAGGCGCAGAAGGAACTTCACAGAGGTAAAGTTTGACCATTTCAGCAGCACTACTCTCCTTTCTGCTGCTAGCTCTGTCAGATGGTCCAACTATACTCCCAAGTGCCTCTTCCCAAAACGCAGCTGCTCCACTCAGCTGTGTTGTGCTGACTGTGGGACTGCTGCTGATGCTGCTGCTAGGGGTAGCAGACCACATCATCTCTTCCTCCTCCTGCACCTCTCCCTCCTCGGACAGCATTCCCATTTTACGCTGCCAGTCACGCAGCTTGTTGACCAATTGCTCCCGGTAGCTACTGAGAACATTGAATTTCAAAGCTAGCTTTCCCTTAATTCTTGGATCACAAAGGCACGCTAGCATCATTTCGGGACTCTCTTCCATGCGTTTGCGAAGGTGTACTTTTAGCAGATCCTTCAGCTTCCTGACTATGGCTGCCACCTTGAACAGCCTCACGGTTTTCAAGGAACACATCCATCTTGCTGCCTAGATGGGAGAACACTGGGATTACCTGGGCCAGACTGGCAGTGTTTGAGCTTAAATTTTCTGTGGCATCCCTGAATGGTTTAAGGACTGCCACTAGCTGGGCGATCACTGTCCAATCCTCCCTATTCAATGGAGATGTAATCCCAATATTGTGCTCTGAGGCAAGATTATGGATTGCCCTCTGCTGCTCCAAAATCCTCTCCAGCATGTCTAACGTGGAGTTCCACCGTGTACTGACATCCTGACGTAGGCAGTGTACGGGAAGACCTGACCTCTCTTGCTCTTCCCTCAAAAGTTGGCTAGCCTTAACACTATGGTGAAAGTGCCCAGCGATCTTTCTGCAGCGGGACAGAACTACTGCTGCCACATTAGTTCCTTCTGACATTGCTGCCTTCACTACAAGATGGATGATATGGGCTGCACAGCGCACACCAACAATAGGACCATCTCACAGCGCTTTCACCATTTTGGCACCTCCGTTACCACAAAACCAACTTCAACTTTGGTGCCCGCCTCTGCTCCCACCCAAAGGCTAAACATTTTCCTCATTGCATGCAGAATATTTTGGGAAGTGTGCTTTTCATCCATCACTTCTGCATGGAGAAGGAATGATTGGTAGCCTGCTGCAGCAGCTTCCTTAGACACACCGGGCTGCCACCAGCCTTTCCTTTACTTGATGATCTTTCAAGTAATGCTTCCCCAAATGATAAGCGAGAGCTTGGCCTACTTGGCCGACTAGACTGACGCAAAGGGTGCATCTTAGAACTGGTGGTGGTGCTGGTGGTAGATGGAGCTTGTCCCTCCTTAGTCCCAAAATGAGGATCCATTTCAAATTTTGTGTTGTGTGTGTAGTGTAGTGTTTAAAAAACTTAAAAAAAAAAGGGGGAAAAAATTAAAGACTTTGAATTTACACGGGCCTAAGAGCCTATCCTACTACTATGCTAAACCTAAAGCTATATTAGTATTCTAGTCTAACTCTAGGCAGACGCTCTCAAGCCCACTAAACTAAAGTGAGGTTAAAGTTATATATAATATTATATTATTAATAGATTAGAAGAAATTACTTATATTATGGATTATAGATATATTATAGATATGAATTAGAATTTATATTATATTATATTTATAGATTAAGATTAAAGAAGATTAGAATTATTTTAGTACTACAGCTAGTAGCTTGAAGCTTTGCTTAGTACAGTTGTTGTCGTCACACAGTCAATTTTTCTTGAAAAGAAATTAGAAATAAAATAAAATGTCACAGCAAAACAGTTAGCTTCACTGCTTGCTGAAACACACAGCACTTATGCGGCTGCACTCACTAGCCCAACAAGTTCACTTCACTGATGGACTGAGGTGAGCAAAACACTAAGGGTACTTTTAATAAAATTGAAATAAAATGTAAAATAAATGAGAAAATCTTTGCAAAACAGTTAACGTCACTTCTTGCTGATCAAAAAAGAACACAGCACTTATGTGGCTGCACGCACTAGCCCAACAAGTTCACTTCACTGATGGACTGAGGTGAGCAAAACAAATGAAATAAAATGAAAGATTATTAATTAAGAAAAATTGACTTGGTCTCTTGCTGTTGCTAAAACAAAGCACAAACTATAGAGCTGCAGCACCAGTACTAATAAGATTAGCTGAACTATAAGCTAGTAGTAATTAATTATTACTTTTATTTATAGCTAATTTAATTAACTATTAAGATAAGAATTATAGAATTATTGATATTAATGATTTTAGATTAGACACTAGTAGATGACTTGAATGTCTACAGTACACTCTACACTAGTATACTATTACTAATACTATACTAACTATAGTATATATAACTGACAAATATATATAATTTTATATGTATTCAATTATTAATAATAATAACTATTAAATTATTTATAAATTCTATTATTTAATTTATTTAAGCAGGACAGGCAGTAGATACTAGTACCAGCCCAGGGCAAGGGCACCCCAGTGCCACTGAGGCACTGGGTGCACTGTCAACTCAACAGCACTATACAGTTGATGACAGACAAATTAAAT
>VKOC01025039.1:0-35469 GCA_009364415.1 Spea multiplicata
GGTAATTTATCTGGAGTTAATGGAGTATTTAGGGTTAATTTCAATGGCCGTTATGGTTAATGGAGTCTTTAGGGTTAATTTCACTGGCCGTTATGGTTAATTGGGTCTTTAGGGTTAATTTCAGGGGCCATTATGGTTGATGTGGTATAAGGGTTAATTTTATGCTGATGACTGAGGGTTAATTTAATTAATTTAATAAAGTTAACTGTAGGTGCAGTTATAGGTAAAGGGGGGCAAACTTAGGGAATCTAAATCCTGGGGTCAGTGTGAACATTATTAATTTATTTATTTATAAAAGTATGGTATCAGTAATATTCTCTGAATGATTCGAATCTCTGTAAGATTCGGATCCTTGTAAGATCCGGATCCCTGTAAGATTCGAATCATTTGAATCATTTGAATCTTCGGATCATTCGACTCTTCGGATCATTCGACTCTTCGGATCATTCGACTCTTCGGATCATTCGAATCATTGAACGAGTCTCTGACTCTATGAGTCATCGTTCCTGTGTGAATTAATGAGCTGTAACCTGATCCCAGAGTCTGTGTCTGAGTGCTCTGCAGATGACTCACAGCTCTAGGATCAGGTTACAGCTGAATGATTCACAGACTGAACCGCTACAAATGAATCGTTCAGTCTAGTGAATCGATTCATCCGGATCACTAAAAAGAACCGGATCAAATGAACGATTCGTTCATGATCCGGACATCACTACCCTCTTAAAGATAATACAAACCCAGAGGTGAATAGATCATAAAATGTATTATGCAAATGAGCCCTTGATGACAATTGATGCGCAAGGCACATCATGGGGTTAAACGAGCATAGAAAGCATAGGTTTTGTAGTGAAGGCATCCAGCAACACCAAAAAATGTTGGGGCCCTGTGCCATTGCTCCTAGGACCGGTCATTTCACCATATGGAAAAGCTATATGCCTTTCAATGATGACTGCGCCCTGGGGTTAAAGTACTTAGGAGGCGATCAACGATTGCTTCCTAAGTTCAGCCAGTTTTGCTGAAGTGCATATAGCCACTTGTTAGAGACATGCTGCCTCTAACAAGATGGTGGTGGCCATTCATAATAAAAAAACTCCCAGAGAGTCTCCCAAATGTGACCTTTTAGCCCCCCCCCCCAAAAAACAAATCTACCATGGGTGGTATCCCTGCACTCAGGGATATACCAGGAACTATACATTTTCCACTATATTTTATTTAAAAAAAACCTTCGTGTCCTGAAAAAAAATCAGTAAACAACTTGTGTGGGTACACTAAATGAGAACAAATTACAGCTAAACGAGCACCACAGAAATGTTAAAACAGCCATTGTCATAAAGGGTACAAAAAATAAAACCAGGCATTGTCACAAAAGGGGTAAACTTTGCTACATAGCAGAAATACCATATACTGTATGCAAAATAACTTTAAATTAAGCAAGGTAATATTTATCAGATGGCTGCACAAATAAATTGCATTTCAGAATTTCTGTGACTGGTCGGAGGATATTGTCAAGATATTGTTTAGGTGAGAGACTCATCTATTGTTACACAAACTGGGATCATCTAGTGCCAGATTCTTTATGTTGGAAGATATTTATATCATAATTTGTAAGCATATCATTATTATATGTCATTCATATAAAACTTCTTGTTTTCTCAAATATCACAAATTATTATATCTTTTTATAGTGAGAACAAAGAAGTGCTTGGTGAAACTGGATGCCTTACCAGGTATGTTCCACTTAAATTTATGGCCTAGCAACTCCTGGGCGGAGGACTTTGACGAGTAAGAATAGCTTATCTCAGTGAAGGTCATAGAATGTAAAATGTGAATTTCAGAGACTAGATATCTATAAAATAAAATTATATCTATACTTTGTCAGATGTGTCAGAGCATCTTATAATTCAAAAATATCTCTATTTTGATGGATGGAATTCCGGAGACACAAATTCTGGACCAAGTTCACCACAAATCTTTGATAGATGGGTAAAAAATCTTTATGGCCTCTGACACAGCATTCGCCCTGTTTTTGAGTTAACGGTTTCATTATTACGGTTCATTTACTCATTAGACAAGAGCTCCTCTTGGTGGTGAATTTTGGAAAATGTGTAGGATCTACTAAATCACATCAGTAAGATCCTCATAATGAGTAACACCCATTATTTCTTATTGGAGAGTTTTAACCAATTGGAGTGAATTGTAGAGATACGGTTTGTCTGTAAAGAGATTATATAAATACAAAGACAGGATCATTCTCTGATACTGGTTTCTTTTATAATTGGTTGCCATTGTTAACATTGCAACAGACTAGTACAGTAAGAAACTTTACTTGTGTATGTTAATGTAATACTTGATAACAATCCTTACCACATTTTATTATGTCATGCTATATTTTTATATGATAAGTTATTTTTTCTGTTGCACACTTTTTTTTACTGCACGCAGATTATATCTTGTAGATGTCTGCAACACATTCCTCAATCTTCCCCACAACAATTGAAGCCAACAAACTATTGGAAAATGATACACCATAATAATCTACTGATGTTTTATGTATTATTGATTTCCTGTTTCTGTTCCAGAATTGCCTATTACTCCTGTCGGTCTGTGCTTGATAGACCACGAATGCCCATACTGGGTTATACTGGGTTTTCTTTGGTCATGCCTGTTTGTACATATGTCTGTTATATTTTCTATCTTTCTTCTCCACTAACCCTATATCTCATATATCTGCCCTCTTACTGCCCCTGTCCACTCTAACAGCACTTAACACTCTCTTTTACAGCCATCAAAGCACTCCTCCATCTTCCCCACAACAATGCCCTCCCACCTCCCCTCTGTTGTCTTAAAATATAGACCTATTACAGATGCCAGTAGAGGGCACCAACCAGTGGCGACTCCAGAAACAATATATAGGGGGACACAGTCAAAATTGGGAGGCATTAATAATTTCCACTGAAAAAAACAGATACAGCGTAAATAACACACCAGGACAGGCTCTGCCACACCGACACCCAAACACACACCAGTTCAGACTCTGCCACACTGAAGCAGCTTTGTCATTAACCCCCCTACTGTATTGCTGTCCCCTTGTGTATTGATGCCCCCCTTTAGTACTCCTTAACTTTCTCATGGAAGATAATACTAATTAGATAATATTTGCTTAAGCAACTTGTAACGGGTTCACCAAGAGAGCTGTAGTAACTCCCAGAGATCACTCACATGTATCCTCCTGTTGTCCCTGAAATCACTTACAGCACCGTCAGCATGCACACCTTGGAACCCTGCTATGTGTAGACACAACTACCTTGAATTGAGTACAGCAGGAATGAACAGTTTATTCTTGTAAAACATAGACTCATATAGCCACAGAACTTCATTAACATAAATCAACATTGATAAACAGGTACATGTAGACAACCCAACCTTTAATCCCCTTTAGCCAACCCCCTGGCAGCCATCCTGTTAATGGGATTATTTTACACAATGGAGTTCCTGCCTGTTTGGCAGCCAGGCTGGAGCCATCTTTGAGTACCTTGCGCCCCTGTATGACAGGCCATTCTGTCACACAGCTATATTGATAAAAGCTTCTTTGTTCTCAATTATAGAGAGAACAAAGACAGAAAAAATCATTATATAATTAAGGAAAACAAAATGGTTCTGACTCCATTTTGTACTCATATAAAATACACAAATATGGAATACCTGTTTTCCAGCCTAAAATATCTGACATAATCCCTCCTTTAGATTACAACAAAGATAAATCCAGTTTGCTTTAGAATGATCTAAACAAACATCAGATGACATATTAACGACTTCAAATAATTGTATCCGACATGGGACTTGCAGGGGTATAATTTATGGATTGGAACACTCTTGCTCCTGTAAAATAAGTAATTAATGAAAACTTTACAGTAAGAATAATTAACCATATCAGAATTATTACAATCAGCAAACCAAAAATTATTCCGCCGTTGTATGACCAATCCACACGGTGTATAATACTGATATCTTTTTCTGTGTATTTAAAAGCATCAACAGAAATATTATTCTTCCTGATAGACATCTGTATGGTATGGTTAGGCTTATGGTCAAGTAGATATAGGAGATCAGGATTAATGGGAATATCAAGGTTTTGAAAAGCATCAACCATTTGAACGTCCCCTTCCCAAACATCTGTACCAACAGGATACAAAGTAACCTTACCTATGGTAATACGTGAGCCCTGGGGTACCTTGATCAATGACACAGAGGATGGTAAGGCTATCACCTTTCTAGTCACTTGATCTCTCCGAAATATACTCATGTTTTTATACAGAGTACTGACCAACCATTTATCTTTCACCAAGATAGCATGTACTGGGACATTGCCACCATTTTTTGTCATAGTTACTTGACATTTTTCAGAACCATGTTTAATATATTCAATTCCACATAACGCATTGGTAGAATCATATATAAAAGGATTCCCCTCACACTGAAAATGATTGTCCTTAAATTTGACACAGTTTGTCAAAATAGGTACAGAATACCTATCTGGTACCCACGGTTGAAAAGCCAAAACAGCAGGGGTTTGGATTTTAACATGAATCTCATCCTTCCATGTTCCGACATTATGTATAGTTTTCAACTGAAAGATATTCCGTGGTATAACGTACGGAATTGACAATAGGAAACATATTTCCATACGCTCTGGGTCAATATAAAGAGGAAGCGCGCTTCCCATTTCATAGGCAAGATTCAATTGCATGGGTTCTACTGTATCGCCGTCAACTTTTGTAATCATTTTACGAACGATGTCGTCCGATACAAAATATAAAGGAATGTGTCCTCTTGTCAAGTCAGTCATTCCAGATTGCACTTCATCCAAAAATGAAAGTGTGTAGAATAATATCGGGTCGCGCATAAACAAAAGTTCACGTTTGAATTGTTCATGACTTTGGTTCAGATATATGGAGTGAGATATTAGCTTAGAATGCATATTCGTGGTTACAATGGTATCGTTCACCTTAACCATTTCATCTACCAGATACTCTCTTTGTCGTTCCATTTCCCGATGAATAGCATTGATTTCTCCTTTTAAACCTCGAATTTCGTTCTCCAAAGTCTGAACAGAAACAGAATTTGCAGCAGACATACCTGTTGCAGCGACTGCACCTATGGTTGTACATACCAAGGCAACAATTAAAGCAACAAGGAATCTTTTAGCTTGATGATTCATGGTAATGGAACTTGATACAAACGGCTTCCTGGCTTGTTCCAAAATTTCCTGAACTCGTCTTTGTGCTCTTTCAAGATGCATCTGGTACCAGGCCTTTAATTCAGGGAGCTGCATCGATGAAACGTTGTACTCTTTTTCGATGGAGATCTTCGGGTCTAAGCAGACAAACACACGTTGTGTTAGGATCCTCTTTTCTGTAAGGATGAATCCAGGAGTCTCTTGGATCATGATGCCAGAGGATGGTCCAGGCTCTGCGATCGGTTCCATCTGCATCTCGTGACACAGGAGTAATACGATCCAGACGATCGCCACATCCTTCTTGGACATCTTTCAGAACTTGAATCCTTGTCTTAATATCCAAAAAGAAAAATAGTATGAGTATATATACTTGTAATATCACTTGACATTAAGACATATCTATCCAAGCTACCTATCTATATTAATATAGTTGCTGGATGGTATGGAAATTAATGAGATGGATATACATGATCGCATTACATAAGTCAAGTTGTATACGATACCACATTGTTGATTTGGATCTTCTGATTCCAAACAGATGTTCAGTCTTCTATCTCAGGATCATTATCTATAATTCTTAACTGAGATCTAGGATGACAAGCACGCAATTGGTTAATATGAACCCATTTTTCAACAAAATCACCATCTTGATTTTATAGGCTACTGGTAAAATCTTGTCAATTATAACATATGGACCCTTCCAAGTAGGTAGAAACTTATTTTCCTTCACTGGGTTTCGTGCAAAGTTATACAGATAAACTTGGTCGGAGATCTCATATTCTTTCTTGGTAGTCTTTAGATCATAATAGGTTTTAGCACTGACTGCTGCTTGTCCTAGATTCTTTTGTGCAAAAGCAGATGCATGTTGGAGATTTTCAACATACTGATGGGTTGTTGCAGCGTTGATCAAATTATGATCAGATGTACGATATAGCAAATGTTGTGGTAAAACCATGTTCCTGCCTGTCATCAATTCAAAAGGTGACATCTTAGTAGCAGTACTAGGCGTAGCTCTAATAACCATTAGAACTAAGGGCAATTTAACATCCCAGTCCTTGCCAGATTCTTTCACATACTTTTTGAGTATATTTACTATGGACTGGTTATAAAGCTTCACCCCTCCACTAGAGGCTGCACGGTAGGCGATATGTAACTTGCGTTTCACACCTAGGATTTTCTACATTTTTGTCATCACTTCACTTGTGAAATGACTTCCACGATCTGACTCGATCCCCTGAGGAAGGCCAAATCTGGAAAATACATGATTAATTAGTAATGTTGCACACACACAGAACTGGTGTTCTCTTTACATGGAATACATTCTACCTATTTTGTAAACATACATGTAACAGTTAACATATTCTTGTTACCTCTTAAGGATCTAGTTACGGGTCCTATGAAATCGATTTGTATGTCAGACCAAGATAGAGACATTCCTCGTTTCTGAAGTGGTGCACGATGAGTTGGAGAATGAGGTTGGAATTGCGGACAAATCAAATATCCTCGACAATAAGTTTGCACATCTCCTAGCATATGTGGCCAATAGGTATAATCACGCAGTATTTAATTTCTTATCCCCACGATGACCAGATGTAGGTGCATCATGTGCATGTTGCAACATTAAACCTCTAAAGGCAGTAGGAACTACCCATTGTTGTAACCCATGTTTGGATGTTCTGATCAGCAATCTATCCATCAAATTGAATTGGACTTTATATCTCATTAAGATTTGCAAGTCTTCATTATTCTTACAATCATCATCAGTGATAGGATTGGCAATAGGATCTTTTATATACTCATAAAATCGACCAATAACAGGATCGTTCTTTTGACTAGTGATCAGATCCTCAATAGGAAATTCTTGACTCCATTGTGGAATATTAAGATCCAGTTAATTTCTAGCTTACCGTCTAGTTATGGCTTCAATCTGAATAGATCCAGTTAGATCATCAATGTTAAAAAGTTCTCCATTGATGGCTGCCTGTTTTGCTAATGAATCAGCCAAATAATTACCTTATCGATACTTTGTATCTTAGAATGGCCTTTGGTTTTCTTCCACTAAAAGGTCAAACCATGTTTGGTTACCAATTCATCAATCTTACAAAACAGCTTACCATGCTTCACAGGTTTGTTACTTCTCAGCATTTGGTTACGTTTCCAACTAGGAAGATACTCGACAAAACTGTTGTGCATATAGTTAGAATCTGTTATAATAACACATTCTTTAATACCATATTCAATTGCCATTAGAATTGTCTTATATACAGCACAAAGTTCAGCTATCTGACTGCTTTTAGGTCCAATGCTGTATCCCACAGATATATATGGAAAATCACCTATCCAGGTGATTCCAATAACTGCAACCAATTTCTGTTCATTATCAACGGTGATATGATATGAACAACCATCTATGTATACACATCATAGTGGTCGACAATATTCCTCGTCATACGCTTTATACGAAGAAAGTAATTGTTCCTCAAGGAAAAATTCATCTCCTGTAGAGTTACCATCCAGAGGTAAAGCAGCACAATCATGTAGATCTGCTAGTCCTTGGGCAACCACATTTTTCTTATTTTGATTATAACGGACTTCTAACAGCCATCCCTGTAAGAATAAAGTCCATGCAGTAATTCTACTGTTAGAAAGATTACCGTCTCATATCCTGTCGCTCTGCAAATATTGTAGAGGTTGGTGAGCATTTTCTACCATAATCTTCTCGCCGTGGATATAGCTCTGAAAATTTTGTAATGCCCACACTGTAGACAATAAAGCTCTCACAGTTGTTGAATTTCATTTTGAAAGGTGACAAGGTTTTGCTAGCATATGCAATTACCTTGTTCAGATTGTCCTGTTTTTATTAGGTGTTTTTTTCCCTTGCCGGGAATTCCTACGAGGGGAGTCCCGCCAAGTGAGATTGTTAAAGCACATCGTGCAGACGTGCCGGCAGCGGAGGTTGTTTACGCGCATCGCCGCAGCCAGTGAATGTCGTGCACGATGCATTTTACCTCTGCCCCAAAGACTTACCAGAGCAGACTCCCGGGTGTCTTGCGGGGCCAGCGGGGGACATCTACGCAATATGCGTATACAACAGCAGTAGTTCCAACCTATGCTGATGTATGCACATTCTTACCCACTAGTTCTTCACATGAATGTCTTGACCATTTAAGCTGTTACTAGCGGTAGGCATCTCATCGCTTAACTCCTTCAGAGCCGGTTCCTGGGAACTAGGTGCTTTTGAAGACAAGTTAGCTTGCGGACCCATTTGGCCTGAGTGGAATTAAGAAGAAAAAGTTACAGACACGTCCCCCCTAGCCAGAAGTGGAGGGACCACATAGGTTTTACCATCATTAACACAGTCATCTGATAGATGGCGAGGATCTGGAAGTAAAACAGGGTTAGGAATTATATCATCTGATAACCGTCCCTGTACCACCACATCGGCTTTAACTATGCTATGATCTATTGCGGAGGAGTTGGCATTGTAGCAGGACCTACTTCTAAAAAAGGATTGGTGGTCGCTGTAGCAATAGTTTGACTTAATTTAGTCATTTGCTCCGTTAACAATTTGATTTGGTCTCTCATTTGATTGACATGATGACGTAAATAGTTTTTCCCATTCCTAAACTGCCTGCTAGTTATCAGACTCAGATTGGCTAGATCTGTCCCTTTTAGTCCTGTAAAATTTCCTCCTTGCCTGAGGGTTTTTATTCCACTGGGAATTACCCTTTCTCCACCGTGGATTCTTTTTGGCAGTGGGATTTTTTCCTTTTTTCCTTTTCCTGTATTCTGGGATTCCACATTAAGAGTTTTAGGCCTGACAACAGGTGAGGCTGTAGCCGATTCCTGTTTCTGAAGTTTAGGGGATTTAACCACCTCAGCATAGCTTCTCTTTTTCTGGGATTCTAGATGGACTTGGGTCTCTGCCACCTCTTGTCCATGAAATTTCTGACTCTTTTTAGCAGATAAGTCATCATTTGCATGAAATACTGTATACAGCGTCATACATTCATTAACAAGCCAATGTAATGAGCAATTGCTATCATAATCTCTAGCAAGATTTGTCCGTATTGGAGAAGGCATTGCATAGAAGAAAAGATCTCGGAATTCTCGAGAGTCATATCTGGGCTTACATTCTGTAAGAGAATAGGCGTTCTTTAGAACAGTTTAAAACTCTCTAGGACTTTGGTGAGGCCTACATTTGAGATTATACACAGCCTTTTCAGCGACTGAGACAGTTTTATGCTGTCCAAACTCTAACTTAATCTCATATTTCATCTTAAACCAAGATAGGGTTCACATACTTTGTAAACCTTCAAAGTAATGTCTGTGATGAGTTGAAAAAGTCGACGACACGTAGTACTTCTTGTGGGTGTCATCATCCATTCACAAAAACTGCATTGCCCTTTCAAATGATTCTAAATGGTCAACAAGATTAGCTGTGCCTTTTTTTAGAAAATTCAGGAACAGTCTCCTTAAGGAATTTAAATTACCTTAGGGGCATCATAGACAGGTACGGGTAATTTCTTAGTACCCTTTATCACTCCTTTAAAGTTACGGGAGCGCCCATCTGATCTGTGTGTTCTGGCCGTATTGGCACCTTGTAACATCACAGAGGCATCGCCTGAAACATGACCTTCTGAATAAACGGAAGATTCACTATCACTTTTATCACTATCCTGATTCTCATCAGAGTCAGAGGAATCATGTGTATCAGAAAATGTAACCTTATGATTCCGTTGTGATTGGACAGAAGCCACCTGATTAACCTGTTCTTGTATAGTTTGTAATTGCTTACTTAAACTTATACTCTGTTACGGTGGTGTGGGTTTTAACCCCTTCATCACCTTCACCATACAAAGATAGCACACTTTGCACACTATCCTTGGTAGACAATTGGGCTTGGCGTTCTCGTATCTCGGAACGACAGTTATCAAGATCATACTGACAATCCGTTTCCCTGCTCTTAGCATCAGAGTACTGGCCATGAAGTGCAAAATACTTATCAGTTAAGTTATCAAACCTTAGTCTCAACTGTTTGTACTCTGCCTGGGTATCATTTAACTGATCCAGGGCTGCTTTAGAAGCTTGCAACTCTTTTTGGAGACTAGACACTTCTTTTTCTCTAGTTTCACGAACTTGCAACAACCGAGAAGCCGATACAAAAAAGTAGGGTCAGGATGAAAAGATTAACCCTTCTTGCTCCTTCAAATCTGATGTTTGAACAATAGCATTCGAATGTCCAACCAAGGGCGATCCTTAAGACCGTTCACTTATTAGGGTCATTTGTACCTCTCATAATATCCTGTTTAATATTATTAACATGTACCAGCACTTCTTTAGATACTAAAACATCCTCACTAGAAGTAGCACTCGATTTGCTGGACACAGACAGACATGTTTTATGTACTGATCACTTATGAAATATACAGTACCAGAAATATATTATGTGAAACAACAGAAATTGACAATACCATATATCAATAATTTGAATTATTATTTCACGTGAAATATCTCAGCAGTGCCTCCAAGTATGTTAGGGATATTAATGAGACAAAATAGGCAAAACCAATATTTTATCACATATGTAAAATAATAATTGTAGGGACACATCCACAATATTAATACAACGAGATACCCTATATTTTATCTCTGATCCTAAATTCTTTCAAATCGTGCCAAAAATTATAATTCAAATTAGATATATATATCACCATGATAGTCAATCAAAAATATTTATTGTATAAACACAATTTATAAAATATCTATATAAGTCATGCAGTGCATAATATAAAAAGAGACAAATTCTAAAAACATGTCAAAATGAATTAAATCCAAAATACAGTATAATATCGATCAAATATGAATTATTACTTTATGAGTCTAACTCACACAAAATCCAACAGGTGAAAAAGCACGTAACAAACATTTTAGCTTGATCAATTATCACCTTATATAACCAGCATTTATGAAACCAATTAATTTCCACTCCACTCAGCAACCAAAAATAATAATAATCGGTGATAACAAAAAGATCACTCTCTCTATATATATATATTAGTCTTACTAATATAACAATTAAAAATAACTTAATGTCTTAAGAGTATTAGTGAAATTTTTAATAGATGCAAATAATGTCAAACTTCAGTTACAGGTAAAAATACCTTTTACATCATTGTCATTATCACAAGCTGTCATATACAATAATGTCATACTATTTCCCTGAAAAAGGGAATTATTTATTGAAGTAGACAAAATTCATCTCTATTCAGAATAATAAAACCATTATATTTACCACCACTTGTTGCTGTGGTCTAACTGGCCCTTGTAGATATCAATCCAGGTTCAATGGAAAAATTCCAATGTTCAATGCCAAAATTCCAATTGTCTGGGGGTAAATTTGTACGGCAGTCCGTATTGGTGAGTCCCTAAATTATTTAAAACATAAGCTTTTAAAGACAGGGCTTATTATCGTATTCTCCACCTATTGATTGGAATTCTCCAATCGTAATGGTGGGTTTTACCCATTATAATTAGGACTTCTTATCATAGTTGCACCATTGTATCATTGTATTTCCACCATTTACCTCTAAGAGACGCTCTGGACTAAGAAATACGTTTGACAATTACACATAAGTTTGGAATTTATCCTTGGTCACCCATATCTCTAGACGTTACCTCCTCGGTAGTAAATCAGGTTTTGGTGGCCTTGCAATGTATCCCCCATTCCATTTTACATTCCTAGAGATATGCAGCTTCTACTCCTTAACTTTCTCATGGAAGATAAGACTAATTAGGTAATATTTGCTTAAGCAGCTATATTCATAAAAGCTTCTTAGTTTGGGGTAGCCGTATTAGTCCAGTGTATACGAATGCAAAAAACAGAATGTTGCAGAATCTTGTAATACCTTTTTTATTGGACTAACAGTATTTAAAATAATAGACAAGCTTTCGGGAGTCCTCCCTTTATCAAGTCAAAAGCATTTCTGACCAAGCAAGTGAAAAACACAGTTTAAAACAGTTTAAAACTGACCAGTACATGTTCTGATACAGGGTTAAAACAGGGGTTAAAATAACAAGATAGAGAATTTGCAGACAAAAAACTAAGAGGGTCGTAAATAGTAAATAGTGGCATATACTGCACAGATAAGGCAAGGGGGGAGCAGGGGGGAGCATGTAGGAGAGAGGGAGAGAAGAAAAAAAAAGGCACAGGTTATAGGAAGTTTTGATAGTGTGCTAAGAAGCTCAAATTCCAAATCAAAACAGAGGACTTAATGTGGATTTGCGCTTCTTAGCACACTATCAAAACTTCCTATAACCTGTGCCCTTTTTTTTTTCTTCTCTCTCTCTCTCTCTCCTACATGCTCACCCCTGCTCCCCCCTTACCTTATCTGTGCAGTATATGCCACTATTTACTATTTACAACCCTCTTAGTTTTTTGTCTGCAAATTCTCTACCTTGTTGTTTTAACCCCTGTATCAGAACATGTACTGGTCAGTTTTAAACTGTTTTAAACTGTGTTTTTCACTTGCTTGATCAGAAATGCTTTTGACTTGATAAAGGGAGGACTCCCGAAAGCTTGTCTATTATTTTAAAAACTGTTAGTCCAATAAAAAAGGTATTACAAGATTCTGCAACATTCTGTTTTTTGCATTCGTAAAAGCTTCTTTGCTCACAATTATAGAGAGAACAAAGACAGAAAAAAAATCATTATATGATTAAGGAAAACAAAATGGATCTGACTCCATTTTGTGCTCATATAAAACACACAAATATGGAATACCTGTTTTCCAGCCTAAAATATCTGACAATACTGATATATGCCTAAGCAGCTGACAGAGGAGCATAAATGCAAGGGCTTAGGCGTTCATTTCAGACGCATGGGTTCACCGTTACAAGCCCAAAAGCAAGTGGCAGAGTATGCAGAGGAAGCATCTATCATCTCGAGCAGCAAATAAATTCAAGACGCAGCCGTTAGCAGCAAAGTTGATGTTGACTGTCTTCTGGAAAAAGTTAGTACGCCTTTGGGAAAATTACATCGCAAAGGAAGGCACAAAAATTGTGATTTGTTCTTGAAATAGAGTTTAAAAAAAAAAAAAAAGCCCAGAAACGTTTCAAACATCCCTCATACACACCAAGTGTACTTTTCAGTTGTCCAGTCTCCAGCGCATATTTGTGCCTTTATGAAGAGGAAAAATTGTATTTCATATGGATAGTGTTTAACAGATAGGACTCTGTTTTCTTTCTTATGAGAAGTAACATACGCATACAGACTTGTTTACATTTCATCGTAAACAAAATATATTCTGATGGCTTTCGGCTTCCACTTAGTATTGACCTTCGAGAGATGCTGCTTTAGATTCTCGCAGTATTCATATAGCAATTTATTTCCTCCGCTTATTTTGTATTGAAGGAGGCAAGTAATTCACATGCAAAAAGAACCACTAATAGGTATAATTTTCTCTTTCTTGGCATAGAGGAGCTAGTCACCGTTTCACAAATGTTCATTAAATCATGAGCTTTAACTGCATAATTCACCACCACATGGTTACCTGAAGGGATTGTAACTCTTCAGACAGCAAATTCCATATTAACCTAAACCACTTTTAATCCGAGTTGGCTTGACTTTTTTAAAAATAAAAAACTTTACATACAAGTATGCAATGTTTTATAATAAACACCCCCACAAAATATAGACCTATTTTATTCACAGCTTCACATATTCAGAAACATTATGATTGTATAATCTGCTCAAAGTACATGGCACTATTACACATTCACATTCTGACACAAACCCAAAGTACATGATCAAATTAAAGGCATATGTAAACCATCAACATTAAACTCCTTTCTCTTTTGAGGCTTCTTTACTGTAAAAGCAGCATAACTTGTGCACATAGATGACTGGCTAATACATGTTTGGGTGGCATTCAGGAGATGGTCTTCTGCATGAATGACTAGCAGCACATAAAGTGATAAAAGCAGTCTTTCAATCTTCTAGCCATATACATTCCAATATCACAACTGCCATAAATCTGTTAACTGCATCTGGTGATGTACCTATATCTGTTTACTGCAACAGAGTGAAGAAACCTTTCCAATCTTATTTGCATACCATTACAAATATAAAATATAACAAAGGAATGCATTCAACCTTGTCTACAAAACTACAGGACACAAATGCCCTTTTCTGGTTCTAGAAGACACCCAAATAACAAATGTATCTTTCTCCAGATGTAACTGCTTGAGTCATAGCCAGATTATAAACTACATCATCACATTATACTCCAAATGAGCTAACACCTATATAACTAATATTTATGAGCAACATTAAACAGTGTTCCAATTAAATGGGACGTGGCAAAAACAGCTTCAGATAACCCTGTCAGTGACTGACACCGTTTCCATTGGGTGTTTTTCTAAAGGTGGGCATGAATATGAGGTTCAAACTGTTTCAATCCAGAATAGAGAGCGCAAAAGGACAATCAATCAATGTGCCTAAGGCACACACTTGCACTATGTGCCCTAAAAATATAGCCCAGCATTCCTGCATAGGGCTAGAACTTGTTCTCACAGTAAACATAATAAAAAAAAGTTATATTATATGTCTATGATCCTATGGCCTAGTCCAGATATTTTTAAGGTGGGAAACTGACACTGATTGGTTTTTTTTAGAAGATTAAAATGAAATAAAAAAAATATCAGCCCTTGATATGTTTAAAATATTGTAGAGGATCTATATTTGCTTTTACCTCTCCTCACAGAATGACTCAAGCAATTGCAAACAATTTTTTGATCCCACTAAAAAGCAGCTGTTACCTACTTTCTCTAATACATGTTTACACCAACAAGGAACAAACAGTGATACTAGACACTGATGTGTAGTCAGTGAGCTGAGCATTTAATTTCATTAACGTAAAAGGTACAGGCAAGCCATTTTTTATTTTTTTAAATGAGTATTCTTTAAAGCAAAGATTAAAAATACCCACATTTTCCCCTTGCTGAGCAGAGAGTGTGGCTATGTAAAACTCTGAGTTGCTTAGCTTTATCCCTATTGGTCTTTTAGCCTGCATATCATTCCAACTGATGCAGTTTTGGTGAATGAATGATGTAAACAGTTTGTCTCACATAAGCCGGGACAATTTTTACTGTCACTTTTATTATGTAAATTAAAGGGCCAACCTTTTGCCCATGCACGGCTTGTCGACGCAAGAATAATTAAATTAGTGGCTGCTTTTCAGCACATTCAACAATCTAACTTATTTTTTCCTTAAATTAAAATATGGTTTTCCCAATAAGAAGAATTTTGTATAGTTTTGTCCAAATAAGGATTCTTTTATGGAAGCTATATTTTTAACTTCTACACAGGTTGGATATCACCAATGATTACAGTGTGTGTTTTGAACTCTGATTTTATATTAAAAAAAAACATATCAAACGTATTAGCCATGATAAGAAACAATTTTATGTTGAATGTTCCTGGAATATAAGCACTCATTCTGTAACAGGCCAGGTTTCCATGTTGGTGTTGGCAAGTGACATACTCCCGTAAGGCTCTCATATTATTTTCCGTTTGTCCTTTGCTCAATGGACTCTTCATTGGCTTTATAACTCTGATCGGGATCTGGTGATCCGAGGACCTTTTCTAATCTCCTTTCTCTTTTCATCCTTTCGTCTTCTCTTTTCCTCTTCTTTTAATGCTTTCTGGAAGGCATCTGTGTTTGATAAAAACTAAAACAAAAAGAATTTTCAGAAAATCATCTGTTATTGAAATCACTTTATAATAGTGTGCCATGGTCAAATTCTAAACCACTACATTTATTGGTTGATATGCAACTAGTTAACAAAACAGATTTTTTCGAGCGTAAATAAATTGCGCAAAAAAAAAAAAAAAAAAAAGAGAGAGAGAGACTTAAGCATAGAGTTTGATCTAGCGACCTGCAACAAAGTTATAGTTAATTTTAAAAAAAATATTCACTGTCAAAATCATATCGAACTTCAATATAAGCTTTCTTATGGATGGTATTTAGTTCCAGATAAATTAAACAAATGTTACCCCGCCCCAAAAAATACTTGTTGGAGATGTGGCTTAGACAAAAGCACTTATATCCACATTTGGTGGCATTGTTCTAGCCTATGCCCTTTTTGGATTATGGTTAATAACATCTATCTAGGGAAAACGGATTTGAGGCAAAATAGTAAAATATTTCTTCTTCTAAATTGGCCTAGACTGGATAATATAAAGTCATATTCGCTTTCCCATGTTTTAATTGCTGCTAAAATAACTATAGCTAGAAACTGGAAAAGCAAAAAATTGCCCTCTGGTCTGAGCTTAAAGCTCAAATTGAATATCAACTACATATGGAAAAAGGGTCTATTTATGGGGAAATTTAATATATTGGCTGATAAAGCCTTAAAGATATGGGAACTTAATTTTAACTCTTTTTTTCTCTATAATTCCATCAGTTTGGAGTCCCCCTAAACCAATCCCTACATCTAACTGCTGAACATTATTTCCAGTTCAATTTACTCCACAAAACCATTTATTTTTGAAAAACAGACATCCCAGAGTATTTCAAATGCTGGCATTTTAAAATTCTACCATTCTGACACTAATTCTACCACCAGCCTTTGTCAAACAGCTCCTGGTATATGTCATATGTATTAAGCAACAGGGATGCCATCCATGCATGAGTTTGTCGGATTGTTTGCCTGGTAAAAAGGCTACATTTGGGACACGCACAATTCAGTTTTTGAACTTAAATAAAGCATTCTGCCCCATGTCCTATTTGTGACATCTTTCTGGTCAGTTTAATTTGCCCCATCAAACCTTTTATGGTTGTAAACTAGACAAGCCAGGGTATTTCAAATGCTAGTATTGTAACCCTTTCCTTGCACTAATTCTACTACCAGCCTTTGTCAAAATTTGTGGTAGGTATGGATTTACAGCTCTCGGTATATGTTGCTGTCAAAACAAATCCCAATCTACGTTCAGCAGTACAATGATACAGCTCGTGCATAGGTTTGCTTGGTTGTTTTAGGGGCAAAGGGCCACATTTGGGAGGTGCACATTTTTCAATGTTGAAGTTTAACATTTGGTGAACATGTGCCCATGAGAAATAGGAAACATCAGGTTATTTCAAATGCTGGTGTTCTAACGCTTTACATGCACTAATTCTACCACCAGCCATTGTGTAATTAGCTCACAACCACCCATGACTCCATTTTGGCCAAAGCACACAGAACAGCCATTTTAAATGGTCAGTGAACACAGCTTGATTGGTTTACTGTTCTATCTTACTCTCTTTTCACAATCACACTTTTCTGTGCAATTTGGATTTGCATTTTACGCTTGCCATTTTCTTTCTAATGCCACTTTTGAACGGTTTGTTAACTACAACCCTCAAAGAATGTAATTGAGCTGTAAATTGATTAAATTCAACATTAAAAAAGAAAAAATGGTTCAGCACTCAACTCCCTGGAAGCTGGGTGCTAGCAGGAAAAAGGGACAGCATAAACCCTCTTGAAGCATACAAACACAGAAAAGAATTCCAGCACTCCAAACAGCTTCCAATCCTTAGGTTACTTTATTCAGAGAAAGCAAAACAAAAAAGCAACCTTTCGGCTTGACAAAAAGCCCTGTTTGGCCGAAACGTTGCTTTTTTGTTATGCTTTCTCTGACTAAAGTAACCTAAAGATTGGAAGCTGTTTGGAGTGCTGGGATTCCTTTCTGTTTGATTAAATCCAACAGGTCCATTAACTCATCTCAAAAACCCTATACATTCAACTCTTACCTCCATGTTTTCAGTCTTAAAGGGATTTCTGTAATTGGGTGACTTCTCACTGATTCCCAATTCTTGAGACATCTAAAAGAAAGAATTAATGGCTCAGTAAACCACCTTATTGAAAGACTAAATTTACCCTATGACAATACATTACTAAAATTGGAAAAAGTGACACTGTGTTTAAAACACACCACAAGCAGAACTTGTCATATCAATAAGACTACCCCAATTATAAGACGACCCCCCAAAATTTGAATATTAATTTAGAAAAAAAAATGAAAAAGCCTGAATTGAAGACTACCCTATACAAAAAGTTTTACTAGTAAATATTAATTCCCCTGCAGCGCTGCAGGGGATCTGGATCTTACTGTCAGACCTCTATTTGCTTATATTTGAGCAAATACGGTACATATCAGTCAGAAAAAGGATAGTCTTACATAGTGCACTACAGATCAATAAAATAAAGTTGAGATAGCTTTGACCTTAATTGTAAATTTTGAAGTAATCGTTTCATTTAATGGGGTACCTCATGGATCGGTATTGGGACCAGTAGTTTTTAATATTTTTTTATTAATCTTACAGAACGTCTTAATGGTATATGTCTTTTTGCAGATGATACAAAGGTCTGCAACAGTGTAGACATTCTGCGTTGAACAACTCAAATGGCGAATGACAGAGGTCATGGCCTAAAACTTGAAGGCCAGAGGCTTATATGTAATGTAAGGAAATTCTACTTTATTCAGAGGGTAGAAGATAAATGGAATAATATCCCAGCAGCAGTGGTGGAGGCTAATACAGTGAGTGAATTTAGACAAGCATGAGATAAGACATAAATCTTCACTCACTATAGGACCTATAGACTGAGAGGGGTTTAAACCCCTTACATCATAAAAAATGGGCTGAACGGTTCTTATCTGCCATCAATTTTAATAGTTTCAGATAAAAGTCATTTATCATTGAATATAGTACATGTATTTACACATACTACATGACCAAATGTATGTAGAAACCTGGAAATTACACATATATAAAACTTGTTGAACACCCTATTTCAAAACCACAGGCATTAATATAAAGTTGCAGTCATAATAGCCTCCACTGAGAAGGCATCTCACAAGATTTTGCTGCATGCTTGCAGAATTTTGTGAACCAAAATAGCTTTTGTGAGGTCAGGCCGGATGAGAAGGCCCGAGTTACAATTGGTGTTCCAATTCAATGGGGGTTACGGCCGGGGCTCTGGAGTCCACACTCCAAACCATGTGTTCATGGACCTTGCTTTGTGCACGCCTGTTGGAATCGGGTGTGGCTGAAACACCTAAACTCAATAATGAGGAGAGGCGTACATATACTTTTAGTCATAGTTAAAGCATTATCTATACATTAGAAAATGCCAACTCGTCCATTTTGCAGGAGAAACTACATAATGCACATCGCTAAAAAATAAAAAAAACATTGCTATGCATTGAATAACACAAGCATATATATAAAATTCCACTTATCCGTAATAAACGCACATGAACCACCTGCAGCTTCTTCTAAGGACATATATGTATTTAACAATACATAAAGCTGATTGATTTTCATTACTGAATTTTAGCTGAATGAGATGCATTTAACTAATTGAAGTTTAGAATGAACACAGTTTCAACAAATCTGTATCACTGGTAAACTAGCCTGCTGGGTAACCTTTATGGAAGACTAAGAGAATTCAATAAATCTGAATATGTATATCATATAAGTTAACATGACTGTGAATGTGATTAGAAGTACATGCAAATGAGTACCAGGCCAAGAAGCTGGGAGTGAGGTCCATCGTTGAAGATTCCACTCAGGTTACAGAATCCAATACCCCACCGGATCAGATTGTTCCAATTGGAGTTCCGGTCAAAGTAATGGTGAACTATTTTGGGGAATCTCAGGACTACATCACCAAAAAATGCAGAATTCTCCACAGTATGTGAATAAGCTGAAACAGATTTGCAAGGTTTAGCAGAATAATGATGCTAAAGAATAAGAAGTTGTAGGGTGTTTAATAAAAGTAATTGATCAGATCGCATCTAGAATGTGCAGTGAAGGTTTGAGCACCAGTACAAACAAAAAAAAGGACATACTGGAAACAGAAAGAGTTCAGAGAAGGGCTACAAAAGTGATTAAAGGAATGGAAAAATTCAGCTATGAAAAAAGGCTGCCTAAATTGGGATTGTTTTCTCTGGAGAAAAAACATCTTTGTGAGGATTTGATAAACATTTACAAGTATGTTCAAGGTTAACACAAAGATCTTTCAGGAGATCTATTTATAGATCACTCCGTTCTTCCACATGAGGAACATTTGTCTTACATACAGAAGGTTTCTTTACTGTTAAGGCAGTTAAATTGTGGAATAGCCTGCCATCTAGTTATTTTGGCCAATTCAATCAATGTATTAAAAACTTTGGATGTTTTTCTAGATATGAAATGCACACAGGGTTATCACAAGTAAAAGGTAGATCCAGAGCGAGTCCGAAAGGTTTTTTTCCCCCCTTTAAGATGATATTACAGTCTCAGGTTTTCTTTGCCTTCTTCTGGATCAACTAGTATGGGTTATTGGAATGATTGAACTTGACGGACTATATGTCTTGTTTCAACCTATTAACTATGTAACTATGCATCTCTTCTAGCATAAAACGTGCATTACAGGGTATTCTGTTTACTTCTAAGCACTTATAAAAGCACACATCTCACCATCTTTTATTTTGTCATCCTCTGGAAAGGGACCATCTGGTTGTACTCCTGCTGCAATCAAGACAGCTCGAGAGTCCTCTAGCACCTGTAAAAAAAAGTGTCAGATACTAAAATGCTAATGCATTCTATTTGCTATTGTGTGTGCATGAAAATTTCACTGTGGTAAACAAAATACTCTCTCAGAAGATGCCCCCCCAAACCCCCCAAAAGAAAAGCACAAAAGGCGGAAGTACCTATAAGTGAAAATTATTTGAGATTAAACTGATTGCTCACCTTGAAAAGCCCTTTTAGCATTATGTCTATGATTTTATACTGCTGGTTGATATCATTAAGCTCAATCAGATTATTTAGGGCATTGATCTGATCCTTGCGCTTCACTTCAAAAAGCTTTTTATCTGCAGACTGTTAAGGTGTTACAAGATGAAATGTACGTTTCTTAAAGCTAACCAAATTTACAGTAGTGCACATCTAGATTTTTGCAGTTTTTGGTACTCTTCAATACTAGCAGGCCTCAGACTCATAAGTTTTCCCAAAATAAATCCCCTGTCTAAGTAGATTAGATATACACACACACACACACCACACTAGTGAAAACCTGACATTATTGCTTAGGCAAGCACAGTAGAGCATTTTCCCTGTGGGCTTCCATTCTACATTTTATATATTTTCTATATTTTTATCGACATTTTAAATTTATATATTTAGCTATGCATTATGCTTGATCAATCATATACATGTTATAGAACTTATGATGAATTATATTTAATGTCAGAGTTAATAACATACCCTAGGATTCTTGAGCGTAAAGTGAGTGAAAGTCACACAAACCTCATTGGGGAAAAGACAGTTACAGAATCAAAAGACTACTCGGTTTTAAACATAACATTTGATTTTATTTTACAGTAGTATTGTTTGGTGCAGGGGGTCAGTGACTGAAATAGAATATGTTTAAAAAAAAAAAAAGTAAACAGAGGATAGCAAACTTAACAGCAGCAGCAATCAGACCACAATCAGATTGAAATCTACCACCTGCATGACTTCTCCTGCTCTTCTTCCAGCCTCATTTGTTAAGATTACCTTCTGTATGTGGCATTTCAAATAAATATAAATGTTACTAGTTTTATTACATCTTTGTATTGTCTCCTATTAGTTTCAATAGTTTTATTTTGTCTACTCCTTATAGTTCAATAAGTTTGCTTTGAATTGCTAATCTTATTTTATGTACAAAACCCTACTTGACCAGTTCAAAAAACATTTGACAGGTAGTAATGAGGATGGCAAATGTCAAAGTTTGCAGCAAAATTAGAGAAATACCTGTGAAGTAGCCTGCCCCACAAGTTAAAACTTTTTAGTAATACAGATTAGTCTGAACTAGACTTGGGCGCAGGCCAACGCTTCATGTTAGTCTTTGTGGGGAAATAAAATCTTCGTATTTCACAACTATTCGCCCGTTCCTGTGTTCTGTTCGGGCGAATATTGGTGTATATTCTTCTTTGGCGCCAGGATTTTAAAGGTCCGTAAGAGCGACTCTATTGGTCGCCAGCAGGGGGCTCCTACATTGGTTGATGCCAGAGGAGGCCCCTGCAGACAACCAATAGAGTCGCTCGCACGGACCTTTAACTCCTTGCGCGAACCTGCGGTTTTCCACTCCCGTTAACACCTGCGATGCTGCATAGATAAGGTAGATTGGGAAGGGACCAGGGAGATTAGTAAAAGAAGATGAAAACAAAGATTCTTCGTGTTGTGTGTCTTCGTCTACGTTTTGTCGTTGCCGTGTTCGCTTCTTCGGTATTCGGGCTGAACAATGAAAACGCACCCCTTGTGTTCTTTTTTATATTCGCCCAAATACAAATGCACAAGTCTGGTCTGAACTATTAACTATTTCTTTATCTAATGTAACCATGAACTAGAATATAACAAAGCCTTAACAGCCCAAAAGAGAGAACTGAATTACTACAGCGCAGAAAGGATACAGATTTCAAAAGCAGCATCTCTTTTCTGTTTGTTAGTGTCTGATGTGCTTGCAAAGGACAGCAGTATGGCCACAAGGAAACTCAGGACATAGGCAGGGTCCATGGCAGTGCCTTTAAGAAAAGAAAAAAAGCACAATAATTACCAAAGCGACTAATAACTGGAAGTATCCCAAATATTTATTTTTTTGCCCACAGAGAGGTGTTGAGATTACAGTACATAATGAAAGACAGAGCTAAGATCCACATAGAAAACATATATATATATATGTTTTTGTTTTTTTTTATATGATAGCTGTGTGGTCCCTTTAACTTTTAATTTTGTCTATTTTGAAAATAAATGGGGAGATTCTGCAGGAACCCCCACCGGCCGATATCTAGTCAGCACCAGCGATGGCTCTTACATAGTTATATAGGCTGAAAAAAGACATGCGTCCATCAAGTTCAGCCTTTCCTAAATCTGTTCATTTGATGCTGTTGAGCCAAAAGAAGGCAAAAACCCCCAGTTTGGCTCTTTCTGATCTTTCGAGGAAACCAAGGTTATTCTTAAAGATTACTGGCACATATATTAGTTTTCAGAAAAGGTTATGTTAATTTGGGAGAGCGTTTAATTCAGTGTCCTAAAATAAAAATGGTGATTTTACAGTATGCATTGTAAAGGTGCTGAGCTAGCCACATTATGATTTTTATCAGGCTGCTCTTTTATCTGAAATATTCAAGTTGTCCAGCTTCCCAACGCCCTGCAGAATCTCTAAAACGCTTGAGAGTCACTTGGCTCTGCCTCTTTTGAAACAATAGTACAAACCCGTTCAGCCAGTTAGAATGACACTGCAACAGATACGTCCCAACAGAAAACAATTAAGAAGTTAAACACAACTGATCTCACTTTATGAAACTGCCGTTGGCGAAACAGAGATTACTGCTGCCCCACCAGACTGCTAGAAAGAAAGAAATGTAGACACATACTGAAACACAGAGCGTGTAACCAGCTTACACATACGCCAAGCATTTTGCAACTGAGTTTTACATCCCAGGAAAATGTGACGAGGGCAGTTTCCACCTCAAAATAGCTTAGCTTTTTATAATAAAAAAAGGGAAAAAAGGTCATCTGCAATATACAGATTTATTTTACTCCATGCATTTATCTATTGGCTCGGCACTCTTACATGAGGATCCAAATGCTACAAACATTTTGTCCATTTAACAGTACATAAGAAACGTATACACTATTACTGCGACAAGCTGCGGCCCGTCCAATAAAAGACTTGGAAGAGGCCCATCATGCAGCCATCTAAAGCAGCAGTAAGGTGACCTCTGTGACTGAGATGCCTCAAGGTCCTCAGATTGCCGTGTAATTAATTCTTGCGCTGAAGAGCAAAGACTCCAACACATAACACAATGACTGGTGGCCAGTGGCTTAGCTGTCCATCCTGTTAGAAGGGCCTAACAATGAAGGGGTTTGCCATCTTCTGATTTGTTCTGATTTGTCATCTTCTGATGGAAGACTCCAGTGTTTGCGTCGCTGTCTATTAGCGCCCACCTCATGCATTTATGTGATAGAAAAAAGGCTTTGTTTCAAAACTAAAAACAAAATTAGACAAAATGTACCAAATCTATACCGTCTATATCCTTTGCTGCTGTACGTCATCAAAGAGAACCTAGCATCAATGCAGCTTCCATATGGCAGAAATAGGGAGACAATCATACAAATTCCAAATGAGAGGGAAGACATCTGCCATATTTATGGAAGAAAGGCAGATGGCTAATATTAGTGATGGATACTGCTTCGTGTATGAAATATACAGAAATGTACCATGTAGGATTTATGAACACGACATACACATATAGCAGTTTTATGTGTGCGGGGCTCAGGTTCAGTTATTGCTGAATTCGTGTTTATATAAAAAATGCTGACCAGTTAGTTTCCGGATTCATTTGGGATAATTTATTAAATGCCACATGGGGTTCCACGGCCTCGCCGAATGTGCCTGACAGGCTGCTTCATTGACAGGCGCGCATTAAACAACGGAAGTGCTCGGAAAGACCGCTATACACCACAGCAACGTCTGCTCCGTTCATTTCCATCCATGAGCCGAGGCTACCTCCTCGCTCCAAGCCGTCATTACCAGACAGCATTGACAGCTTGCAAATAATATACATTTTCAACCTCATTTACCAGAAACGTAAAGAATGACGTAAGAGAAATGATACCAAAAATATAGATTTTACGGGATACGAAAAAATGGAGTTGTCACACATGCTGTGCATGTAACATATGTGATGTCTGCCTATACCCGTCCATGTATGAGCGGGATCCCCAGTCATTCTTACCTCTCCGCCTGTAGGTCAATGAAAGCTGAATGCAGGTCAGTGATTTTCACTCCCATCCGCCAGTCATGCCGCTTATTTTCAGGTAACCCTTTTCCGTGCAACATCAGTCACCAAACAAAAAATCCTTCCTGGCTGACGTCACTTCCTGCAAAACAACCCACAGTGCCATGTTCTGTAGCTTGCCGAGAAGCCTCTACTTCTGTATCTTCGAAATGATGGTATGGCGTCACCCGCTCACGTAACAGCCGCCATTATATGGCATTGAGCCGTGAGGGAAGTTGGAGGACTGGAGAGGAGCAGGAACAGAGGACGCTGACAGAGGAGGGGGTGTTATTGAATATTGCGCTGTAATTCTAATATCAGGCTGGCCGATGATATGACTGACTGTGCTTCTGCTGCATGAAAGCAGCAAGTGGTAGAGGAGCGTGATCAGACATATCACCCGCCAATCCCGCAGCCTCTGCTGATGCCTCCATTTACACTGCTGGGTCAGCACTGAGGAGGTCGACGTGCGCGCTCTGCCGATGCCACTCAAGCAAAAGGCGAAGTGTACTTTACTGTGCGCTTTGTGGAAGATGTGTACAAGTAAAAAAACGTTATAGTATTTCTCCTTACCAAGACTGGCATCTTGTGGCCTGGATGGCAGGTAACCACGCCCCTTCCCCGGTAACTCATTTAAATGCTCAAATACACACACTCACTGTAACAGGCAGACACTCACAAAAACTTGCTCACACATCACTCCAATCCAACCTATTACACAAAACACCTTACTCAACCACACTTACAACACATCATAATGCACTCCCATCCCACCTATCGCACATCACTCCCTCACACTTCTCACCTGACATCCATATCATGCCCAGAGACCTTCTTTGCATTGATGTATTGACACTGGTACGTGTACTCTAGAGTACTTACACCACAAGTGGATCATTTTTGTGCTTTATTCAGTTTTTGAAATATAAGATTGGATAGTGTGCTTTCTGCAAAATGTAATTTGGGTTAGCATTTTACAGGCCGAGGTGGCTTTGCTAGTGGGGGTAGGGTGGGGGACGTTAAGGGCTGACACCTTCTGTCCTGGGGGAGCAGGAAAAACCCAGTAACTGATATGCTCCTTCACGCAGATTCACTCTTAACACACTTATTAAATGACAGGACTCGGCTTCTAAGCAACTGTAGTATTTCAGTAAAATCTGTAAATATAAGTGACAGAGCATTTAGGAGAAAACAAGATGGCCGGTTTATTTTACTTCTGTCTACATAATGCAATGAAATAATTTAAGATAAGACCCCCTAGGTAGAACACCACCTTTAATCGGAAAATAAACCCCGACAACCTACTCTATGCTATCTGGCCAATATACCTTCAACTTGCGTATTAGCCTGATTGTGTCTTATTATTTGGATATTTTCTGTATTTGTGACAATGTATCTGAAATTATGTAAATATGTATGGTTATGGTTAAGAAGTGAGTGCTAAACGACCTGCGTCAGAGTATCATTACAGTGTCTGCTAGGATGTACCTGGGACTGCCCCTGAAAATGCATTGTATAGTCCAGTGACTCTAGGCATTAGTGCATCCAAAATTTTGCATCACTTCCTATATTATCTTTCAAGACTGAATAGTTCCCGAATGTTTCCACATTTATCTTTTTATCATTTCTTTACTCAGGTTGAATTTCGTAAAAAAAATAAGTTGTCCCTAAGTATCACAAAGGGAGTGTGTTCATAGTGCTACCTATCGATTCCCCTTACAATCGTTCTGGGTAGTTTAAAGGCGTTTCATTTCCCTGTTCTAGTATCACAGCAAAAAATAATTTTCCACTTGAGTGTAAAATACATTGCTGTATTAAAAACCCAATTCTACTTCATTTTGCAAATAAACTTAAGTACTTGGCGGAGCCTCCTCTGCTGTGGACGGGCAGGAGGCCGGGGTCTGTTCGTATACCAACCACTGCTCAGCCGACTGGCGAATCATTCCCCCACCACCACGGACCGCATGGGTGTAGCGCGGCAACCGGATCAGAGACCAGTTAAGAGTTTGTGTGGTACGTGAGCTGCATGAATGTGTGTGTGTGTCTTGGTATCTTGGTGTGGGTGTGTCTGGGTATCTTGGTGTGGGTGTGTCTGGGTATCTTGGTGTGGGTGTGTCTGGGTATCTTGGTGTGGGTGTGTCTGGGTATCTTGGTGTGGGTGTGTCTGGGTGATTTAGTGTATTGGTTAGTGTCTGCCTGGGTATGTTAGTATGTGCATGTGTCTGAGTATGTTAGTATGTGAACATGTTTCTGTCAGTGCATGTTAGTGTGTGTGCATCTGGGTGTGCGAGTCTGGGCACGTGTGTGTTTATGTATGTGTGTCTGGGTATGTTAGTATGTGTGTGGGTTTATGTCAGTGTGTGAAGATATGTCTTTGCCTGGTATGTTTGTGTGTGTGAGTATTTTGGTGTGAGAGCACCTGTCTGTCTAGGTATGTTAGTGTTTTTGTGTCTTGTTATTTTAGCATGTGTGTCTGGGTATTTCAGTTTGTGAACATGTGTCTTTTTCATTGGTATGGGTGTCTGGGTATGTAAACATGTGCATTTGAGTATGTTAGTGGAAGTGTGTTTGTACGTTATCGTCTTTTGGTGTTTTAGCATGTGTGTCTGGGAATGTTAGTGTGTGAACATTTGTCTTTGGTATATTAGTATGTGTGTCTGGTTGTGTTAGTTGAGTATCTGGGTGTGTATATTATTTTGTATGCATGTGTGTTAGTGTTAAGTGTCTGGATGTGTGCGATAGTGCTGAGTGTTTAGTTGTGTTGTTGTGAGTGTCTGTTTTCATGTGTTAGTGTGAGTGCTCCTCCCAAGGTCAGGCTCTGGATCCACCCCTGGCGCAGCAGAGTGTCTGGGTGGTTGGGACTGAGCCGCTCTTTCATTTACTACAGGCAATATGTTTGTCATATACACTGGGCTGATGCTAGAACTAGGAAACATACAAGTAGCTAATATGCAACTGCATGGCATCATTATATTACTCAAACACTTTACAAAAATAAACAAAACTGCAATATTTTTGAAAAAAGATTTAATCGGTTACTATTGTTATTAGCTTTCACAGTCTGTGGTATTGTGAACAAATATGATCCCTTAAAATAAAATCTATATGTCATCTTCATTTAAACTAAACAGTGTTTTATATTTCTTTTTTTTTCTCTTTACTCTGCCACATGGGACACAGACACGATTATTCCATCCACATATCTAATAAGAGTTTGTAGAAAGGAAAACAGTGGTAATGCAGCGCAGATCTTTTTTAAAGCACTTCATTGAAAGCCAGAGTAAAGTGCAAGTGGCATAGGCTAATCGTATGCAAATTGTGTGTCAGCATTAACTAATGTTAATTATTACACGTTGTCTTTAACATTGTACAGTATAGTTATTTTCAGAAATGAAAGCATCAAGAGAATATGGCAGGGACAATTCTCAGTTAATTACGGTATGTCCATTATACATTTTCCCAAGAGGTATAACCAGCAATCAGAACACTTTAAGATTTGTAATACTTCTTTTTCATTGGGTCACTTTCATTTAACAATTTTCATGACAAACATTAAAATAAGATGTTAAAGGTAGCAAGTCATAGGTTAACATGTGTTCTTTACATAGAATGTCTATATATTGGTATTTCTACCTTATGTTTTTTCCTGTTGGGAGTGCAGATAGAAATAAATGAAAAGGATACAGTATGTCTGTGGCTGTAGGCTTCTGAATACAACCCATTTTTTTGAGAAGTTCCTGGACAGACTCTCTCATATCTAATTCATTGAAATACTTTGTGTTCTGTAACTATAGAACATCTAATGTTACCGCGATTACCAGCTTTACCAAGGCGTTGAGAGAACACAGTACACATACTGGGGAAATTATATATAAAATATGTTGATTTATAATTATACAAAATTGCATTTATGATACATACTGATAATCCCTATGTATTACTATCTTTTGTTACATACAAACAAAACAATGCAGCACCCAATGAGCTCTATAATTGCTATATTTTGCATATTGTAAGTTATGGTTAAACTGCGACTGACCTGCTCCCATTATCATTACATTTGGTTATTTTCATCTCTACACAGCAAAAAATAACATACAAAATAATTAATATTAACCCTAAACTTAAGCCCGGTATTAAGGAAGATGTGCATGATGACAGTAGTAATGTGGAGACGCTGTGGGTGGAGATTAACCTAGATAGTAGAAAGAGTCACACACTACTTGTGGGTGTATACTACAAGCCACCCAACATTAGGAATCAATTTCAAATTTTAAAGGTTGCAAATAGGAATGACGTTTTAATCATGGGAGAATTTAATTACCCAGATATAGATTGGAATAGTGAAACTTGTTCCACTAAGGGCAGCACGTTTCTGAACCTGCTTAATAACCACTTTATGTCGCAATTAGTAGAGACCCCAACCAGAATGGATGCCTGTCTAGATCTGGTAATAACGAACAATTAACTAATTAATTATCTCAAACATTAAAGTAAGAGAACACTTGGGATATAGTGACTATAACATGGTTTCATTTGAGATTAATTCCAAAAAGCAAATGGGTGACTGCTGTACCAAAACACTTAATTTCAGAAGGGCAAACTTTGACAGGTTAAGGTCAACCATGGAATGTATAGACTGGGATGGATTGTTCTCTGGGCTAAACACAGAGGACACATGGAATACCTTTAAACACACATTGCAAAGTTACACATCCCAATATACACATTTGGGAAACAAATACAAAAAAACCGAATCATAACCAATGTGGCTTACCTGGAAAGTAAAACAGGAAATAATTAATAAACAATTGGCATTTAAGCATTATAAAAGTGAGGGGTCGGAAGTAACATTTATGGCATACAAAGATGCCAACAAAGCCTACAAAAAGGAGATTAAAATGGCTAAACTAGAAAATGAGAAACTTATTGCCAAGGAAAGTAAAACCAATCCCAAGAATTTTTTTGTAATTTTTCCATGTAAATGGAAAAAAGTTAAAGGTAGAGAATGTTGGTACATTATTATCTGAAACTGGAAATTTGGTTAGTGAGGACAGAGAGAAGCAGACATCTTAAATGCTTTTTTTTCTTCAGTTTAACCAAGGAAGAACCAATGACGGCGCTCTGCTGGCTAATTTTAAGGAACCGTTGCAGCAAACATAGGATTGGCTGACACAAGAAAAAGTGCTCAAGCAGTTAAATACTGTTAAGGTAGACAAGGCCCCTGGACCGGATGGTATACACCCAAGGGTACTGAAGGAGCTAAGGCTAATTCTGGCCCCAACCATTATTACTAATCTTTAGGGATTCTTTCAGCTCGGGCATAGTTCCATTAGATTGGCATAAGTCAGATGTTGTGCCCATATTTAAAAAGGGATCAAAATCTCAACCGGGCAATTACAGGCCAATAAGCTTAACATCGGTAGTCAAACCAACCTATTAGCATTCTATGTAGACGTTAGTAAAAATTATAGACCTGGGGGTAGATGTGATTTATCTGGACTTTGCTAAGGCATTTGATACGGTTCCACATAAAAGGCTACTCTATAAATTAACAGAAATAGGCTTAGGGGCAAATGTCTGTATGTGGATCAGAAATTGGCTAAAAGATAGAATGCAGAGGGTTGTTGTGAATGGATGTTTCTCAGCCTGTACACAGGTATTAAGTGGAGTGCCTCAGGGGTCTGTCCTCGGTCCTCTTCTTTTTAATTTATTTATAAATGATCTCCCAAGCTGCATTGAGAGCCATGTCACAGTTTTTGCTGATGACACAAAATTAGGCCGGGTAATTCAGACTAATCTTGATGTTTCTTCTTTGCAGGAAGATTTAGACAGAGTTGGGGACTGGGCGTGCAAGTGGAAGATGAGGTTCAATATAGAGAAATACAAAGTTATGCATTATGGTAAAAATGCAACCTATTCTTTAAATGGAATATCCCTGGGGGAAACTACCAATGAGAAGGATTTAGGAATAACGCTTGACAACAGACTTGACAACAGTGTGCAATGCCAGCAAGCAGCTGCAAGGGCTAATAAGGTTTTGGCATGCATAAAAAGAGGTATTGATTCAAGGGAGGAGGATATTATCTTGCCTCTTGACAGGTCATTGGTAAGACCTCACCTTGAATATGCGGTACAATTCTTGGCACTGGTCCTTAAAAAGGACTTTATAGGAACTAGAAAAAGTGCAAAGGAGGACTAAGAAATTAATAAGGGGATTGGGAGATACTAGTTATGAAGAGAGACTAAAAAAAAATGATATACGCTAGAAAACCAGCGTCTCAGAGGGGATATGGTAACATTATATAAATATATGCAAGGCCAATATAAAGAGCTCTTCAGTGACCTGTTCATTAACAGAAATATACAAAGAACAAGAGGTCACCCTCTGAGACTGGAAGAGAGCAGGTTTCATAGACAACAAAGGAAGGGATTCTTTACAGTGAGGACATTAAAGGTATGGAATTCACTTCCAAGAGAGGTGGTGTTATCCAATACATTAGATACCTTCAAAAGGGGCCTTGATATTTTCTTAGAAAGGCATGACATACAGGGCTATAAATAGAATAACATTAATATTGTACAGCTTCTTGCTCCAAGGAGAAATCCGATTCCGTCTTGGAGTCAAGAAGGAATTTTTTCCCCTGATGGCAGAATTTGAAGTAGCTTAATTAGGTGTTTTTTTGCCTTCTTTTGGATCAAGAATAGAAAGGTTAGGTAAAAGGGTTGAACTTGATGGACTTAGGTCTTTTTCCAACCTTATGAACTATGTAACTATGTAACATTATTATTATTATACTTTATAAAGTGCCTACAGATTCCGCAGTGCTGTACAAAGAAAAAAAATGTTGCAGATAACGACAATACAGCAATTTATATACAGATACAAGAGGAATGAAGGTCCCTGTTCTCGCAGAAAATGATAATCTAGGTGGATAAGGGGTGAGAAACAGGAGGTGAGGACTGCGTGGTAGTGAATGACGTTAATGTAGGGCGGAATAAGGGTTGTAAGTGGATGAGAGGGAAGTTTTGATGTTTATGTCAGTGGTAGGCTTCCCTGAAGAGGAAGGTTGTTAGGGAGCATTTGAAGGAGGGTAGTGTTGGTGAGAGTCGGACAGCACGGGGAAGAGAGTTCCAGAGGGTTGGTGCTGCGCGAGAGAAGTCCTGTGGCATGGGAGGAGGTGATAAGTGAAGATGCAAGGAGCAGGTCATTGTTGGATCTTAGAGGGTGGGCTGGAGTATATTTGCTGATTAGGGAGGATAGGTAGAGGGGAGTGGCGTTAGTGAGAGCTTTGTAGGAAAGAGTGAGTATGCTATGTATGGGAAAGTGTCAAAATGGTCGTAGTGAAAATATCTACGTTGTCTAATGTTCAACAACATATAATATGTGGGGTGATTTTGACATCTATTATCACTATTGCAAAATGGAGTTTGAAGAATGTGATGTGTAACCTGTAACGGCCAAAATAGATGAAAATCCTAGGCATTTAGGGTGGGCTCCAAATCCAGACAAGTTAATGAATATATGGGTATTTTTCCCCCATTGGTTCCAGATGTGTACACATTAAACCATGACAAGAATGTTTTGTGTGGTTTTTTCCCCACACTTTTTAAAAATGTTATTTATATAAAAAATGTATTACATAAATGAATATGGGTTCAAAAAAGCCCTACTTGTACTGAAAAAAATAAATAATTCATATGGATACATATATATATATATATATATGTATATGGTTGAAGAAAGACATAACAAAAAAAGGAAAAAGGCAGTTTTATAATGGATCAATATATACAGCTACCCAAGGCATCTATGCTGAAGTCATTGTGTGTCAAGCATGATAACTCTTTCTGACATATAAACCAGTCTACAAAATAACTGGAGATTAACATTATTTTTATTTATTTTTTGAGATTACCTGTACAAACATTACTGATACCATCAGAAAACATGCAGACAAACAATTTTCACAGCTCATTTCCCTCATTTTATCTCTTGCATGTCTTCCGTCTGAGTATAACGTAACCTACTAAAAGCAGCCATAGGAGAACCATGCAAATGGAAGTTATTGTAAGATTGTATATGTGATATTAAGACAAACATGAATCAGGACAGAAAAATTATACCTCTTACAAAACTGAACATGAAATATTTTAGCAACTAACCTGCTGCAAAAAGATCTTTAAATCCACAATAGCAGTAGCCGTAAGTTCTGATAATGTAAGTTTCGATGCCTCTTCAATTATTTTTTTTATCTCAGATGCTGTAATAATATTAGCGCTCTCATATTTCAGAAACTAAAAAATAATAAAAACATTTTGCAGTTCTTCTAGGATATTTACAATTGTTTAAGCGTCAGACCTGTCCTTTATTAGGAGGAGCAGCAAAGAACATTGCGATACACCACTCATTATTTCCTTATTTGGACAGTGAAAGGACTGGTTTGATTATTAATCATTAGCAAGCTTTTTAATTATTTGAATTATTATTTATATGTTTAAATCAGTTCAATGGCTATGTTTTATATGGTTTGATTATTAATAATTAGCAAGCTTTTAAATTATTTTATTATTTATATGTTTAAATCAGTCCAATGGCTAGATGATACCCAAATCTACCTGTCTTCTCCTGATCTCTCTCCATCTCTCATCTCCCCATCACCAATTTTTGTCTGCTGTTTCTTCATGGATGTCACAACGCTACCTGAAACTTAATCTTTCTAAAACTGAACTCATTATCTTCCCTCCCTCTATCTCCACTTCACTACCTGAATTCTCTATAACCATTAACAACGACTGTCTCTAACCAGGCCCGATGCCTTGGTGTCATCCTTGACTCAAACCTCTCCTTCATCCCTCACATTCAGTGCCTCGCCAGATCCTGCCGCTTGCACCTAAAAAACATCTCTCATATCCGCCCATTCCTCACCCAAGAATCCACAAAAACTCTGATTCATTCACTTATCATTCCCCATCTTGACTACTGCAACACTCTTCTGGTTGGCATTCCACTGTCTCGACTCTCTCCTCTACAGTCTATCCTAAATGCCGCTGCTAGGCTTATCTTCCTAGCACATCGCTCCTCTTCTGCTTCCCTCTGTGAAACACCCCACTGGCTCCCAATTACCTTTAGAATTAAATTTAAAACCCTGGTACTGACATATAAGGCCATCCATAATACTGCTCCTCCATACATTTCTGACCTCATTAGCAAATACTCTCAATCCCTACGTTCTTCCCATGGGCTAAGGCTCTCTTCTTCACTCATCACCTCTTCATTTTCCCGTCAACAAGATTTCACTCGAGCTGCCCCATATCTCTGGAATCTACTCCCAAGGAACCTTCAGCATTCACCCTCCCTCTTGACATTCAAGAAACATCTAAAAGCCCACTTCTTCAGAGAAACATACCATCTTAGCTGCTAACTTCCTTGTCATTGATACAACCACCACACTACCTCTCACCCTTTCTCTATGCCTTATGTTTGTCACCCCATTTCCCTCTAGATTGTAAGCTTGCGAGCAGGGCTCTCTCCACCGAATGTATCGGTTTGTCTTAGTCTGTCAATTCTTGTCTTGTCATATCCTTTGAATGTATGTATTGTATTAAGCACGTCACTACTGACGTGACCTGGAAGTTCACAGGAGGACAGGGTATCCCTGCATGGTCTATCTAGACCCTGCTGGGCTACCCGATCGCGCTGATGAGGGAGCTGTAACAGTTACCGGAACGAATGCCGGTAAACTGTTCCCTCCGGTCTGTCATTGGCCCTGGGGGACTGCCCCACACCCCAGGGCCACACATCCGGCAGTAACATCACATGATCGCTGTGATGATCAATTACAGCGATCGTGTGACTGTTACTGCAGATGCTCTTCCTCTCTCCTACATCTGAGAGAGAGACAGAGCATCGTACAGAGGTGCAGTTAAAAAAAAAAAAATTAAAAATGAGTACATAACCACCCAAAACCTGTCTTACCCTAAATTAACCCTTTCCTCCCCACGATCTTAAAAAAAAAATTACAAAAAATTTGGGTTTAGTTTGGTGGGTGCGCTGTAATGTCCAGAAAACCACATAAAAACTAGGCATGAGGGGTATTTCCGTAATCGGGAGAGACGGCTGAACACTTTAGGCTGGATTTCTCTGCCATAACACATACCCTGTGCCAAAAATCCTCAGCAACACAGAAGTGTTGGTGAAAAAAGTGCAGGAAATTAGAGCCACGGCTGACTTTGGCAGTGATTGGCGACCAAATGGTTGCATGGATATTGTCCAAATGCTCTTTATGAGATACTCTGGGTTGTCTGCTTTACAGAAATATATACTTTTATGGGGGTATTTATAATTAGGGGGTTGCTAAGCAGGCCCAAATGAAACATAGGT
>VKOC01025040.1:0-11467 GCA_009364415.1 Spea multiplicata
CCCAACCTCGGCTTGACCTTGAACCTGTCTGCTCCATGTGTCCTACCTGCATCAGTGTCTCCAACCTTGCTGTGTGTGACAGTATCAGAGGGCCATTATGAGACCACCATCAGTAGGACTGCAGGGTTCCTGTGACACCTTGATGACATGGACCATCGTTTGGATCAGTTCGCCCAAGCATTCCAGACCTTGTTACAGCATACCAGTCCGGCTCCAGGTGGCGCAGTCCTCCGCAGCTTCGGCTCCTGTGCCAACGGTTCCTCTACACTTACCCCCACCAGCTCGTTATGGAGGAGATCCTGCAGCATGCCGGGGTTTCTTGAATCAATGTGAGATTCATTTCAAACTCTCTCTGTTTGTGTTTTCTACTGACCGGGCCATGGTGTTATTTAGCTGCTCTCCGATAAGGCCTTGGCTTGGGCCTCTCCACTCTGGGAAAGAGACAATCCTGTTGCTCATTCCTACTCCAAACTTGTGGCAGCTCTACGCTTGGTGTTTGATCTTCCTGGAAGAAGGACCACAGCATTGTCCTCGCTTTTCACCATTCGATAGAGGTCTTGCCCTCTTTTAGATTATGCCATAGAATACAGAACTCTTAGGGCCAAAGTAAACTTGACTACTGAGGCACTGATTGCCGCATTTCTAAATAGCCTTTCCGAGACTCTAAAAGATGAGATCGCGGCTAGAGACCTGCCAAGTTGGAGAATGTGATTGCATACGTCTCCCAGATTGATCTTCGACTACACTAAAGACAAACAGGGAGGGATGAGCAGAGAATCAGAGAGAGCCAGGCAACCCAATATACGCCTAGCCCCACGCTTCGTTCCTCCAGCTGTTTCTACCATTAGTCCTGAGGAACTTATGCAAGTGGAAGCAACCAGACTTACCGAGCAAGAGAGAGAAATCAGAGGAGACAGTAGGGAGTCTGTATGTACTGCGGTCAGACAGGACACCTTATGAGAAGTTGTCCTAAGAAGCCAGGAAACTCTAGCACCTAAGCTGACTCAGAGGATCTGCTATAAGTGTATTAGGTGTTACCCCTGATCTACCCGTTTCCCACATGACTGTTCCTGTTCGCCTGTCCTGGTCATCAGGTCATGTGATCACTGAGGATTTCCTAGATTCTGGAGCCACGGGAAATTTCATAGACTCTACCTTTTGCCAACAATTGGGCATTCCCACTGAATCCAGAACGGTTAAAAGCCTTCACTCACCTAAAGGATAAGTACATCACAGCCCCGGTACTCAGACATCCGATCCACAGCAACCCTTTGTTTTGGAGGTCGACGCATCTCAGATTGGGGTAGAACTGTGAGACAGTCATAAAACCGGAGAGTCGGTCAATCAAGGGCATCAGGCAACATAGTTGTACTGATAGGATGATTGATTCTGGAACATGTCTCTCCTCCTCATGTACAGTAAACATGCGTGAGAGAGCATCCGCCTTGATGTTCTTGGCCAATCTGGCTTGACGAGGGTTGAGGCATTTAGCGGAACAAATATATCGCAGGTTCTTGTGGTCTGTCAGTATCATAGTGGGAACCTGGACCCCTTCGACCAGATGACACCACTCCTCCAAGGCAAGGATAACTGCTAATAATTCTCTGTTGCCCACATCGTAGTTCCGTTCGCTGGTGTAAAACATTCAGAGAAGTACCCACAGGGGTGCAGCGGCAGGACATCCTGGAGCGGCACGTACTAAGGAGCTTGTCTCTCGAACCTTTTGGTGGCCAGATTGGAGTAAAGAGACCACGGAATACATTAAGCTGTGCATGGCCTGTGTGTCACTCCCTCGGTATTTGGTGTGCGCGTGCAGAGGGCTTGTCAGGTTTCCACCCTACTAGCCCGGACCATGCACAAATGATTTTGCTGTCATGTGTGTCTGCACTCACTATCTTATGGCCATAGTATGCTTAGCCCACTACTATGCCAAAGTACTCCAATAACGGTGGGTCCTAACGCTAAATCCTGCCTACAGAGGTACTAAACAAACCAAACATGAAATCCAAACACATACCAATGAGACATACCCTTAGACTGCAGACTGAGACAAACATAACAGGTGGGGCACACCTTATAAAGGAAACAGAGCTGAAGCAAAGAGCAGAACTAGAAGCAAAGAATGGAAGATCAGAACAGAGCATAAGGAAATCGAGGAATGGATTGAAGCAAAAAAGAGAAACTGAAGCAAGACAGAGATATACAGCTCCGTGGACTGGCTAGAACCTGACAACACTTTAGTTAAGAAGAAAGGTTAACAAATTTAAATCTGTTTAGTTTAGAAAAATGGCGCCTTAGAGGGGATGATAGCATTATATAAATATATCCAGGGCCAGTACAAACCATTGTGTGGAAATCTGTTCAAAAACATGACTATGCATAGGACACGTGGTCATGCGTTTAGACTGGAAGAAAGGAGAATTAGTCTAAGGCAGGGTTTTTTTTTACAGTAAGGACAATAAGGATGTGGAATTCTCTACCTTCAGAGGTAGTTTATCTGTACAAACGTTTAAACAGCAACTGGATGGATACTTGGAAAAACATGATATTCGGGGATATAATCTTTTATTATGGGGAAACAGCTTATTTATCCAAGAAATCTGACTGCCATTTTGGGGTCAAGAAGGATTTTTTTCCCTGGTTAGTGCAAAATTGGACAGAGCCAAACTGTAGTTTTTTTGCCTTCTTTTGGATCAACAGCAACAAATTAACAGATATAGGAAAGGCTGAACTTTTTTCATCCTACGTAACTATATGTAACTATGTAATAAGTTCGCTCTCAGCATCTCTTCAGGGAATATTCTTGTGGAAACAGTATTATTAAAAGTCCCAGCTAGCTGGCCAGCAATTTGGTTCCTAAATTCTTTGTAAAAGATGTTTTGTATATTTCTAGTTTCAAAATAGTCGTGTCGACTTCCTCTTTTGTTATTGAACAATTGAGCCTTTGACTTTGAGCCTCGGATAGTTTGGGCATTTTTGTTTTAATCAAGTACTCCTCTATTTCCTTGCCAGTTGGCTCTGTCTGCAAGTTATAAAGACTGCTATAATAGGTATTAAAATGTTGGCCTATTTTCTCTTGGGACATGTACAATTCATTGTTATTAACCAATGTGACTTTTATTGGCAAAATTCTTGTGTGTTAGGAGTTTGTCTTCTCTATTTCCCTTGCTATAGTATTTAAGTTTTAATTTTTCTAAATTTTTAACCGCATGGTCTATAAGTCTTTTATTTATTTTATTTTTAATTTCTGTTAGTTCCTGTAGAAGACTATATGAAGGGTCACTTTTGTATGCTTTTGCTACTGAGTTCAACTTAATATATAGACAAAACTTCACCTCTAATTCTATGTTCTTGGGAGCTAATACTAATAAGATGTCCTCTAATTACTGAATTAAGGTGTCTTCTGGTTTGTTCTCCTTGAAATAACTCAATTCAATTACTGTTTTTATTGCCTCTATAGCTATTACTTATTACTTTACTATATAGCACATAGTCATTTAATCTCCATGTGGTGCCTCTGGTTTTGTTCTTGGAATCCTTAATTTCCCATATCAAAATATTATGATTTGACTATGTATTTTCCCTAATATTTATTTTAGAAATACTCTCTAACAATGTTAAATTTCCCCACACCATATCTATCCTTGAGAAAGAGAAGTGATTATATATTGTTTTTTTCGGGACAAGAAGGGATTTCTTTAGATGTTATTTTGATTGTTTTTATAGTAAATTATATAATACAAAGTATAAACGATGGTGGAACATTGAGGTAAAAAAGGGACTTTTTCTGACTTTTACATGAAAAATCTTTTACTCATCTATAAAAGCTAATGAAAAAACTGCTAACTATTATACTATTTGTCCTGAGTTTAGAAATACCCAATGTTTTTTTACTTTTTTCTGCACGTTATGGAGCAATAAGTACAAGTATAACATGGTTTCATTTGAGATTAATTCCAAAAAGCAAATGGGTAACTACTCTACCAAAACACTTAATTTCAGAAGGGCAAACTTTGAGGGGCTAAGGTCAACTATGGAATGTATAGACTGGGATGGATTGTTCTCTGGACTAAACACAGAGGACAAATGGAATACCTTTAAGAACACATTGCAAAATTACAAAGCTAAATATATACATATGGGAATCAAAACCATTGTGGCTTACCAGGAAAGTAAAACAGGAAATAATTAATGAATAAACAAATGCCATTTAAGCATTATAAAAATGAAGGATCAGCAGTATCATGTATGGCATACAAAGATGCCAACAAAGCCTGCAAAAAGGCGATTAAAATGGCTAAACAGGAAAATAAGAAACTAATTGCTAAAGGAGAGTAAAACTAATGGAAAAACATTAAAGGTAGAGAATGTTGGTCCTTTATTATCTGAAACCGGAAACTTGGTTAGTGAGGGCAGAGAGATAGCCGACACCTTACATTTTTTTTTCTTCTGTCTATACCAAGGAAGAACCAATGACGGAGCCTCTGACGGCTAATTTTAAGGAATCATTACAGCAAACATAGGATTGGCTCATGCAAGAAAAAGTGCTCAGGCAATTAAATACTGTTAAGGTAGACAAGGACCTTGGACCGGATGGTATACACCCAAGGGTTCTTAAGGAGCTAAGACTAATTCTGGCCCAACCAGTATTACTGATCTTTAGGGATTCTTTCAGTTCAGACACAGTTCCATTAGATTGGCGCAAGGCAGATGTTGTGCCCATATTTAAAAAGGGATCAAAATCTCAACCAGGCAATTACAATCCCCAACTTTGTCTAAATCCACCTTCAAAGAAGAAACATCCGTTTTCGATCCAAATACAGACATTTGCCCCTAAACTTATTTCTGTTAATTTGTGGAGTAACATTTTATGTGGAACCGTATCAAATGCATTAGCAGAGTCTTGATAAATCACATCTACAGCCACACCCAGATCTATATTTTTACTTTAACTTCTTCATAGAATGCCAATAAGTTGGTTTGACCAGACAGGTCTGTCTTGATCCATGTTGATTTCTACTAATTTTATTCTGGATCAATATATGTTCTTGAATGTATACTGTGACAAGCCCTGTAGCCCTGGGCCATAAATGTCACAGTTAGGGGTCTTAACCCATTAATGACAATAGACAGTCCGGGCATGTCACCCGAAAACTAAGGGTTAACAATGTCCCAATTAACACGGGGGGAAGGATGGCCACACATCTAATTTCCAATTACAAAAAACCACATGTCCCAAATGCGGCCTTTTAGTTCCCCCAAAAAATGACAAACCCATGCATGTGGGGTATCACTGTACTCAGGAGATGTTGCTGAACACATATTGGGGTGTCGTGTGACAGTGGCATATACCAGGAGCTGTAAATTCATACATAAAATAGGTGTGTGGGGGAAAAATACACACAAAAAAATACTACTGCAAACTGAAAAAATGCTGGTGGTAAAATGTGTGCATGCAAAGAGTTAAAATACCAGCATTTAAAATACCCTGGGGCGGCGTGTCTGGCCGCCGAGGAAGATGGCCGCATGAACTAGTTGCTCCGCTCGTTCTCCTAAGATTTCTGACCGCTACACTAGCATGGGACGCAATAAGAAGACGGTCTCTGACCCCTCTCCCGCCGTGGATCGTCACCATCTCTCCACGAGTATTTTCGCACCCCTGCTGACTTGGCCTCACAGGCCTCTGGGGACCACGAGGCAGCATCTCCAGCCAGCTCTTCCTCCGCGGAGGAATCGGCCTCCATCGCGCATCCGCCTCCATCGTCTCATCCCCCAGAGGTTGTGCAGCTGTTCTCCTCAGCACCATGGAAGACTGACTTCTCTTTTCTCATCGCCGAACTTAAGCAGGTAGTCCGCGACGAAGTCTCGGCCCTGTGCACGGATCTATCTGCTCTGGAACAGAGGGTCCTGGCCTTGGAAGATTCGGCGACTCAGCAGAAACTTTCCATTGCCTCATCTCAACGCCTTGGTGACTGCCACACGACCTACCTCAGGGAGCTGCATCGGCGGGTCGAAGACATCGACAATCGTAGCCAGAGACAGAACGTCCGGGTCCGAAGGGTCCCAGAATCCGATGCGCCGGAGGACGTCTTTGGCCTACTTAGAGAGATCTTCAATGGCCTCCTAGACCGTCCGTTGGACACTCCCGTGCCTGTGCCCACATGGAGATCCGGGGTCCCCTCCTAGGGACATAATTTGCCATCTGACTGATTTTCGCCTCAAGGAAACCATCATGGCCCGCGCCAGGGAGGTTGGTGAGTGGTCCTTTCATGAACACCCAATTTCCTTTTACCAGGACCTTTCCGACCTGACGCTTCAGGCGAGGCGGGCTCTGTGTCCCTTGTTATCGGAGCTACGGCGGCTCCACATACCATACCGCTGGGGTTACCCGTTTGCCTTAGTAATCAGGCATGCTAACCGGTCCCTGACTATCCGCTACCACCATGATATCCCGGAGGTGCTACGCTTCTTAGCCTTGCCGGACCTCCAGATCCCTGTCTGGGTGGATATGTCTGCGGCTCCTGGCCGATTCGTCGGTCCCCCACCCGGGCCTCGCAGACTTCGGCTCCCTGAGACGCGACGCAGCTCTCCGCTTGACCTTCCTGCTTTACTGGCCTTTCGCCGTATAGGCCCGATAGAGGAATAAAGGACTCTGCACCACACACAATGCCTACCTGTCGTGGCAACCCTGTTTATTTGCTGTTTTTTCTCCCCCCCTGTTTATTTGTTTATAGGAGGTTTTGTGCCCCTGCATTTATTTGGTCCCTGAAGCCCTTATGCCGCTCCCATCCTTGGTGTGGGTTTGGGTTTAGGGGATTGGAGATGACGTGTCACCATGGTACCTTCGAGGGGTTTTTTTTTCGTTTTTTTTTCTCTCCTCCCCTCACCCTCTGCTCTCTACAGCTGAGGGTCGCCATGTTTCCGGCGCTGTCCGGTGTGCCCTGCTCTGCCCATGCTAATGTGTCGCCTCCGTTTGTTGCTTTTAAATATGTATAGAGGTATGATTTTCTGTTCACTTTGAAGTCCACACACACCCACACACCACACTGCGGTTTTGGGTGCCGGGGTTCTCACACACACACACACACCTTCCCCTTAAAGCCTAGGCGGCGCTCACGTTTCACCATGTTTAGCCTGTTATCACACAGTGTCACCTTCTGTGTGTTTCTTGCCTTCTGGCCCCTTCATAGACAGAGCCTATATCCTGTGTTTATTCCTGCTGGCCTTGCCCTTATCATCTTACACTTGTCTGCCTGCCTATACATGTCTCTGTGGGCTGGTGTGGATGGCTCTGCTTGAGCGGATGCGTCGCCTCCTTTCGCTGTTTCTCTGTATGCATAGTGATTTGATTTTTGTTTGCCTTTGAGTTGTACCTACTCACTCACACACACGCGCCACACACTACCCCCTACCCCCTTTTTTTTTATGTATATATGCTCAAAACTACACGGCCCAGGCAGCGCTCACACTTCGCCGCGTTTGGACTGTTATCACACAGTGCCACCTCCTGTGTGTTTTTTGCCTCTCGCCCGTTTGTGGGCAGAGTCTATATCTTGCGCTTGTGCCTGCGGGCGTTGCGCATACCACATCACACTTGTGTGCCTGCCTATCCCTATCTATGTGGGCTGGCATGGATCGCTCTGCCTGCGAGGATGCGTCGCCTCCTTTCGCTGTTTATTTGTATGCATAGTGGTATGATTTTTGTTTGCCTTTGAGTTGTAACTTCTCACTCACACACGCATCACACTCTTTCCCTCCCCCTTTTTTTATTTATTTATTTTTTTCTTCTCTCCATATACGTATATATATATACTACTGCCTGGTCCATTTCATGCACCCTGGATGTCATTCGTTCTGCAGCCCAGGCAGCGCCTGCACCACTCCACGTTGGGACTGTTTTAATGCAGTGCCTCCTCATGCGTGCTGGTTGCCCTCTGGCCACTTCGTGGGCAGTACATATCTCCTGAGCCTGTATCTACGGGCTTTCCACGCATTCCACGCACTACATTACACTTCTATGCCCTACCTAAACATATATACCCCCCCCCCCCTTTTTTTTTTCTCTTCCCTCCGCCTCTATATATATTCCATTATCAAAATGTAGCGTCTGGAGGATGCACTGTTCCCGGCTTCGGTGCATACGTCCTGTTTGTTTCACCTTACACCTATGCCTGCGGGCAATGCGCACACTACATCACACTGACGTACCTCCATTCGTGTTGCTGTATTGTGATATATATGCGTGTACGTTACTATATCTATATATATTCGTGTATATCTATATGTTTATATATGTTTATTTAATTTTATTTTCTTATTATTTTTCTGGCCACGACACTTGGCCTTTCTTCTCCACGCTGACAACTTCTGAGGTTTCTCTGATGTCCCCTCTCAATTGTTGTCTTGATTCGCATAGCGGTCTGTTTATCATCGCTCTTGTTGCTCTTTCTAGTAAAAGGTTGCGGGCGGCGGCCCGCGCATGGTTCACTCATTTTTGTGTTTCTTTTTCTGTTTAGTTTGGTGGTTCCACCTTTCCTTACGGATTAGAGATCTCCCCTGCACAGAGACGCCCTGTTGCTGTCGGGTGTATATAATGTGGCACTGTATCCGGCTCTAGACACCTCTTCGGGGACAACGCGGACCCCCCGCCACGTCCTCCATAGGATCCACTCACTCCTTATGACTCACAGGCTGGTTGATTGTTGGAGGGCCCTTCACCCTGATACAAGGGACTACACTTTCTTTTCCACGCCGCACGACTCGTATTCCCGCATCGATTTCTTCTTTCTTCCTTGCCACTTCGCCAATCTCCTCCGCCGCTCTTCCATTGGGACGACGACTTGGTCAGACCATGTCCCTCTCTCTGGCCTCCCCCGTCCCACTGGGGGCTCCTGGCGTCTCAACTAATCTATCTTATCGGACGTGCTGGCCCGCTCTGAGTAGCTAGAGGTCCTCTGCCATTATTTTCAGGATAACCTCCTCCAGGGTACCCCTGAGTTAACGGTCTGGGAGGCGCATAAATGCGTAATTAGGGGCCACTTTATCAGGGAGTGCTCTAAGCGTAAGCGCGCAGAGCAGGAGCGGATAGACCAGCTCTACGCCCAGATAGCCTTGGCAGAACAGGCGCATAAAACCTCTGTGTCCGGAAGCGACCTGCAGCTCCTCTTGTCTCTCCGGGGCGAATTGGCCTCGATCCTCAATCGTCGACTCCACACTTCTTTTTTGAAAACCAAGGTGATATATTACGAGCATGGCAACAAGCCAGGTAAATACCTTGATCCTACGAGTGGTCTCCTTCACTCCCACCCCTCCGATATCTCTCGGTGTTTCCAGGACTATTACGAGGGACTTTACAACCTTCGTGCGACCCCCCCAGGCCCCCACCTCCCAGTCACTCACTAGCAGTCCGGTCGTATCAGGCGACCAGGAAATGTCATATAAGCTGCTGTCCCTATGGTACCGTCCCCCTGCCCTGACTTCTATTTACCGCCCTGACGTGCCGAACAGGTGCTGGAGATGTGATGCCTCCCCAGGCTCTCTCCTACATTTGTGGTGGCAGTGTCCTCGTATAGTTCCTTTCTGGAAATCTGTCCATACCCAGTTGCAACACCTCACGGACAGCGAAGTCCCGTTCACGCCCGAATTTTGTCTTCTCCTTCATACCCCCCTCTCTCATTACGCGCCATCTTCTCACAGTGGCTAAGGCGCTCATCCCCCTGCACTGGGGTGATCCTGCCCCGCCTACCTTTAAGGAGTTGAACAAACGAGGGTCCTGGAGGAGTTGCACCTGCTTGCCACAGGTGCGGAGGCGAGGTACCAGAAAATTGTATTAAATAAGATCGAATGGTATTTATTAGAATTGTTTAATGGAATTATTTCAGGTTCAGGAAGTACCATCTGAACTTTTACAGGCAAATATAGTTCCGATATTAAAAGCAAATAAAGATCCTATATTAATAAGTAATTATCGCCCTATCTCACTGATAAATTGTGACATGAAAATATATTCAGCTATTTTAGCAGAAAGACTTAAGAATATTATCCCAAATCTAGTCTAGACCAAGTGGGTTTTGTTAAAGACAGAAATGAAGCCTCTCATATCAGAAGATTGATTAATATTATCAGATGGGAACAGGAAAAAGACATTCCCCTAGCCTTAATCACCTTAGACGCCGAAAAGGCTTTTGATAGGGTCGATTGGCTCTTTTTAAAATATGTTCTCATGGGTTATGGTCTCTCCGGAAGAATACTAGGAGCTATTTTAGCCTTATATACATACCCATCAGCAAGAATTATTGGATCAGGAATAATATCGGATTGGTTCTTTGTAAAAAAAATGGGACCAGACAAGGGTGTCCATTGTCCCCATTACTTTACGCTCTTTCCATAGAACCTCTGGCCCAGTATATTAGACTGAATGCACAGATCAAAGGGGTATTATATCCTTGGGGACAAGTTAAACTTAATTTATATGCAGACGATATTATGCTGATGCTATCAGACCCTATGAAATCCTTAAATCATGTTATTAATGAAATAAACACATATGGATCTTTTTCAAATTATAAATTAAACATCTATAAATCTAATATCCTTATGCTTAATAGTCATAACTTATTAAATGAGAGCATACAGAAGAAATTTCCCTTTATATGGCAGAAAGATAAAATCAAGTATTTGGGGATCTTTATCAGGCTAAAAATAGAACAAATCATGGAAATAAATGCTGATATTTTATTAAAAAAAATAAGAAATGCCTGGCAAAATGGAAGCAGACTAATATCTCGTGGTGGGGACGAATTAAATCTTATATTCTCCCAACTTGGTTATATCTATTTAGGTCAATACCACTGGTTTTACCAGAGAAGAAACTTAAAAAAATACAAGCAGCCTTTGACAAATTCGTATGGAGAATAGCAAGAAAAATATTGAGTAGAAAATTAAAAGAAGGGGGCATTGGAGCAGGCGAATTAAAAAAATATCATGATTCTAATATGATACTACATCTAAGTAAGTGGACTATGTCAGAGAAAAAAACGAATCATGGTATCTAATGGAGAAAGAAAATAGGAGAAAGTTAGACCCAGAAATCTTTCTCTGGCTACAACCATCAAAACATCATGATTGGTTTAAATTGGAAGAAAATTTGGTAATTAATAGTCTTCTAAAATTCTGGAATAAATTAAGGAGAAAAGGCAAAAATAAAGACAAAATCCCCAAGTATTGCTCTGTCGCTATTTTACAGATGGAAATTGAGAACATAGACCTTAAAGAATGGCAAAGTAAGGGAATTACTAAAATACAGGACTTATTAGATGGAAATAAAATAAAATCTTTTGCATCTCTTAAATTTGAATTTAATCTACAGTCTAGAGATAGTCTTAAATATTTACAAATTAGAAGCTTTTTATCAGATCATCTTATGCCAGACTCTGAAATAGAAAGAACAGGCATAAATATAATATAT
>VKOC01025041.1:0-17347 GCA_009364415.1 Spea multiplicata
GTATAAGAGACAGTATCAGGGGGCACAGTGGAATCTGGCATATAAGAGGTATAAGGCATATATGGGGCAGAGTGGCAAGCTGGGGGTCTGATGTGCATAACCGGGGGCAGTTTGGTAAATAAAAAAAATTAAACAAGGCTTTTTTCTCATAGTTTTTATTAAATATGAAAAATAGTTAACATATGAATTAATATTTACTAATAACTTTGTATTAAAACCTAGTTTGAGAAACACCGTGTTTGGGTTCTTGTAGCTTTTATTATGTCAGTAAAATAAGAAGGTGAATCGAGAGAGGCCATTGCAATAAAGAGATGAAAGTGTAAATTGTACGTTTTTTATTACATTATTTTAAATTTTAAAAAATTGCATTTTTTTATCCGATTAATCGAAAAAATAATCGGCCAACTAATCGATTATTAAAATAATCGTTAGTTGCAGCCCTAATGGAAATTATGCATCTAATGGTGGTGTTTGTAATGCCAGGCATGGTCCCCTAAGTCAACTTTATTTTTGGACACAGCTTTTTTTTTTATAAAAAGGTTATTATAATGTTTCCCACAACCATAGAAAACCTTTAAAATCTTCAGTCGTAACGGCTCATTTGTATATGTTGTCGTCCTTGATTGTTGCTGATGCCTAGTCACTCTTATTCAGGTGAAAAATGATTGGTTGGACTTGCGAGTACCAATCTGGATCAGAGATCTGGAATTCATACCAGAAACAGACAAGATTGTCAGCTGCACAAGTTACCGCCAGGTAGGTTTGGGCCATCCTTCACTTCCTTCATTGTAGTAACATGGAAATTATTCACATTCACAACGGTTGTATTCACATTAAATGCATATGATAGTTGTGTCATGTAGGGATGCACTGAAATGAAAATTCTGGACCGAAACCTAAAATTTAGGATGCAGTTGGCCGAAACCGAAAATGATTCCTGTAACGGGTTCACCAAGAGAGCTGTAGTAACTCCCAGAGATCACCCACATGTATCCTCCTGTTGTCCCCGGAATCACTTCCAGCACCAGTCAGCATGCGCACCTTGGAACCCTGCTATGTGTACCCAATAAGTAGACACAACTACCTTGAACTGAGTACAGCAGGAATGAACAGTTTATTGTAGTAAAACATAGACTGATATAGCCACAGAACTTCATTAACATAAATTAACAGATACATGCATACAGCCCAACCTTTAATCCCCAATCAGCAATCCTATTGATGGGATTAATTAAACAATGGAGTTCCTGCCTGTTTGGCAGCCAGGCTGGAGCCATCTCCGACTACCTTGGGGCCTTGTATGACAGGTCATTCTGTCACATATCTCCCCTTTTAAAAATAAGACTGAACTGGGGCCAGACCCAAACCGGGTCTGCATCCAGTTCAGTCCGACAGCACAGCTCCGTCGCTCCTGGAGTTGTGGATGCAGGGGGCTGGCAAAAGGCAGGGAGACAGGGTCCATAATCTGCGGGTAGCAGGCTTGCTTTCAGTCCTCTCCAGGGGCCCCAGTGATGGACAGTTCCGTCACACACTCCATCACATATCTCCTTTTTCTGGGGGAGACTGACGTCTGATAAGACCCCACCCTGTTTGACTCTGAAGTCAGTCTGTATGTCTGGACCATCACTGCCAGCCACAAATTGGTACTCCTCAAAACAATTTAACAAAAGAGCAGTACTCACCCGCCTGCCCTCTGCCTCTCCCGAAAAATATAACTGCCGCTGGAGAGAATTGCCAACTGCACCTTCTCTCTGGAGTCTTCTCAGCCGCTGGGGAGATGACAGGGTGGCGGGGGCCCCTTCAATCAAGGGTTGGGGATCCGAGCCAGCTGCCCAGCAATTCTGGGGACCACAGGTGGCAACCACAGTCTCATCCACCTGTATGGGATACATGTCCCCCAGTGCTGGTTTCGTACCATCCTCTAGTGGAGGGACGTCTGATGAGGGAGGGCAGAGGCCAGCTGCACTCTGACCTGGCGAAATCTCTTTTATAGGGTTTGCGGGCACCTCCAGTGCTGGTAGAGAGGGGCCGTCCTGCCTCTCTCCTGTTGCCAGTATTTCGGCTGGGTTGGTCTGAGCGAGCACTGCGGGAGCGTCATGGTCAGACTCAGGAACAAGGGGGAGGGGTGGGCAGAGAACAGCAGCACTCTGCCCTGTTGCCAGCGCTTCTGCTGGGGAGCGGGGATCTTGGCCAACTGCCAAACATTCCGGGGACCCAGGTGTGGAAACCGCAGCCCCATCAACTACCACAGTCTCTGGGGCTGCCTGACTGGACCCTACAAGGTTGCTGTGGTCAGGCTCGGGAAACAGGGAAAGGAGCAGGCAGATGCCAGCGGCACTCTGCCCCGATGGCAGCTCTTCTGCTGGGTGGGTGCTTGTGGAGACCGCAGTGCCAGCTACTACACCCACAAAACCTTCTTCCTTTTGCTGGGAAGGGAAGCCAATTGCAAGCCCTCCCGGACCAACATCCTCAGATGTAAAATCAATTAAATCCACAGTCTCTGGATCTGGTTGTGGTGTACAATCACATAGTTCCGCTATCGGATCTGGGTTAGCTGTCCAGTAACCCTGTGAATCAGTCCCATCCACCCCTTCTGGGTCAACATCCTCAGGTGACCACGCAGTAAAATCAATGAAATCCATGGTCACTGGGGCATACTGTTGCACATGGTCAAATAACTCTTGATATGCCTGTTCCAGTTCCCATTCTTGTGTGACCAAATAATCCAGGTCAGCCCACAGCTTAGGCACGTATGGGATATCCTCCTCCCTTCGCTCCTGGATGTCTTCCTCCCGACACTCCGATGCACTACCGAAGTCGGGATCCTTTTCTATAATTTCCAATAATAATCCCGGGCCGCCGAAGCCATAGCCCTCTGTGGGACCTTTATCCTCCAGCCCCAGGCACATCTGTGCTGCGTACCACCGCAGAGCCCGATATCCATCGTCCAACCTCAGCTCTGTCTGGACCAGCACCTCCAGCTCAGCCACCCATTCCTCTTTGGGCTGCTTCCCCAAGAACGGCATCCGCAACTTCCGCTGGAGCCAAAACCTTTCCTCAAAGGTTGGGAGGCTTTTCCCCTTGTACTTAATTTCCAAGTGGAGAACATCCCTCCAGAGCTTCAGGCGTTTACAATTCCTCTTGATCAGCTCTGCGTAGCTGACTTCCATTCTCTTTCCTGGAGATAGATCCCGTTGCAAAGGACGTGTCCCTTAGACTAGGAGGCAAATCCCACCGCTGCCACCAATGTAACGGGTTCACCAAGAGAGCTGTAGTAACTCCCAGAGATCACCCACATGTATCCTCCTGTTGTCCCCGGAATCACTTCTAGCACCAGTCAGCATGCGCACCTTGGAACCCTGCTATGTGTACCCAATAAGTAGACACAACTACCTTGAACTGAGTACAGCAGGAATGAACCAGTTTATTGTAGTAAAACATAGACTGATATAGCCACAGAACTTCATTAACATAAATTAACAGATACATGCATACAGCCCAACCTTTAATCCCCAATCAGCAATCCTATTGATGGGATTAATTAAACAATGGAGTTCCTGCCTGTTTGGCAGCCAGGCTGGAGCCATCTCCGACTACCTTGGGGCCTTGTATGACAGGTCATTCTGTCACAATTCCCCCCTCCCCTATAAAAAAAGACACTGTGTATGAAATATTTTATATAATTGCTAACAAGTCACATGCTGGAATCTGCGTATGCCTGGGCATGATAGGAGTGTCATTGCTGTTAGCAATCATATATATATTTATATATTGGCTCGAATATAGGCTGCACCCTAAAAGTTAGGTCCTTTTTTAAAGAAAAACTTTTTAGTAAAAAAACTGTGGAATAGATATGCTGCCACTCTGCCCCCAAGATGTGCCCCCCCCTAGACCCGGGGTCTTGGGGGCCGGCGGGGACATCTATTTACAATCTCCCTTGCCGGGACCCCCCCATGGGAATTCCCGGCAAAGGAGAATGTTAAAGCACATTCTGCAGACGTGCCGGCAGCGGAGGTCGTTTACGCGCTTAGACAGTCTCCCATGCCGGCACTGCCCCCGTGGAACGTGCCGGCAGAGGAGGCTGTCTGAGGATATCGGAGAGTAGGATACAGGTCCCCTGCAACACTGCGGGGGATCTGTATCCTAACCCTGCTGCCTGCCCGGCGCCCGGAACTGCTAGACCCTGAATATAGGCCGCACCCCCGCTTTAAAGACTTAAAGTGGGGGGGGGGTGCGGCCTATATTTTAATAGGAATTTAATAGGAATCACACTCCTCTATCATGCACACGCAGCCAGTACATGTTGAAACCTGGCCAGCTGTGTATTGATGCTGCCAGCACCAATAAAATGCTGCCCTGCAGGATGGGGTCTAAACATCACTTACAGCCTCCCTGTGTCATGCCCCCCTCTTACACATCCACTCTATTATTCATTCATTCATTCATATACTCATTCACAGATATTAATTTGCTCATTCACAGATACTTATTCCTTCGCTCAATCACACACTCGTTCATACACCCTCCCCCGCCCCGTTACCTAAACGGCAGATTTCCCTGTGCCGCTTGCAGACTTTTGCAGGGGCTGCTGCTTCCCTCTGCGTCGCTCGCACTCCAAACAAGTTCTCTTGTACCGCCAAGGGGAAGCAGGAACGAAGCAGGGTCATGTGACGTAAATTCCTGTGACTCCACTGGGTTCCTGTTTCCCCTGGGCATAACAAGAGACTCACTTAAGCAGCAATTTCCCCTTCCCCGTCCCTCTGCCCAGCCCGATATGTTTCGGGCCACTGATATTTCGGTGTATCACTTGTCGTCCCTTTAGATTTTAGTGTTGTCCCTTTTGCAAATGCATGGGGCGATTCTGCAGAATCCCCCTGTTTGCATTTGCCTCTTTCCCCACCCCTCAGCTAAATGCCTTGCAGGAGATAGGTTGGCACACATCTCCCTGTCTGGGCATGCTTTCCTCCGGTCAGATCCATTGGTTTAATGTGTATTCTTCTATAGTGGGGCTGTTTAGACATTAAGTTGCAGACTCGCATAGAAAGAATGCATGTTAAAGTACGTTTTAAGTTGTCTATTGGGTTGGCAGTGGGGGCAGGAAAGAACACTTTGCTTACACAGGACAACTCTGGAGTTAGTGGATTGTAAGTATAACGTGCTTGTTCAATGGCAAGTAGTCAGTACGGAACAGATCTCCACCAAGCTAAGAGCAGGGAAATCGTGTTAATGTATGGAATTTTCACAAATCCCTCCATGAATTTACAAGGGAAAAGAAAATAATTTTAAGTGCATATGATTTAACTGTTATTGGCCTTCCCATCCTGTAGGTTAGAATCTATGACCCCAACAGTTCTCAGAGGAGGCCAGTTTTTGAGGTACTATATGGAGAAGAACCTTTGACTGCGCTGAGCATCACTTCAGATGGCAGGTGAGAGAGAGGATCGCAATAATAATAGTAGTGCAAACAATAGTCTTTGTCTTTCATTCTCCTGGGTTTTTTTGGTTTGTTTTTTTTTAACTAGTGTGGTGTTAAACCAAATATTAATATATAACACAAAGGTTTATCTACATTAACAGATATTTAATAAGCGACAAAAACACAGTAACTTACAATAGAGTGACAGCACAACAAACAATGGAACACTTTCCAAGACTAACCTGCAACCAAAATGCCCAACATAACCCAGCACAACGCAGATTGCTCCATCCATATAGGATGGTGGGCAGAGAGAGACTGAACTAAGATTTTGAATTCAACAGGCATATTGAATCACTGTAGGTGTGCCCTCGTTAACATATCAAAAGAAACGTTTTACAGGAAGAGTTCAACTGGCAAAAGCATTAACAATACTTGTTATGTCACCACCACTAGTGGTCGGTAACTACAAGAAATATAGATACTTTCTGATTGGATTGCTCAGATGACCAAGGATCAAATTGTGGACCACCACTACTGATCGAGTCCCTTACTGTCTGTTTTTTATCGATAGGTCTGTTTTGGTTGGAAATTCTCATGGTAACATTGGAGTGATCGACTTGCGGAAAGGTAGCAACTGTTTGCTTTTACTCCGTTTTTGTACCCTGTGCGGATTCTCATCTTTATTCTCCTTTTCTTTTCAGGTCGCCTCCTTCACTCTCTGAAAGGGTGTGCAGGCTCCATACGCTCCATCCAGTGTCACAAGTCAATGTCCCTAGTGGCCTCTTGTGGTTTAGACAGGTTCCTGCGTATTCATCACATAAATGAGAAGGAACTTTTGCACAAGGTATGAAACAGTATGTGTGTGTGTGTGTATGTATATATATATATAATATATATATATATATACACACACACTATCTTTCTGTTTAAAGGCTAGTTATGGGTTTGTAGTATATGGATGCCGGAGTAATGCTTTTTATACTTTTTTAGGGCTTTCAATCCAATTTAAGTGGTTACAAGTGATAAAGGTACTTACTGATTTAGTGATACCACTATTCCTGAATCGTTGCAGTAACAATTTTGGGAATTCTGGTGTGGCGCAAGCTTTTTAATTCAAACATTGGTACTCATTTAACTTTATACTATCTCTGGCTTCTTCCTCGTAGTGTGAGCTGGCTACAAGTGGGTGGCTGCTCCAGAATTTTGTAAATGAGCCTTTACCAACAGTAACAACACACCAGTCAGGATACGAAAGAAACTAGTTATTGTTGGGGTGAAGGACAGGGTTCTAAGACAAAAATGGAAAGAAAACTTACCTGAGGTAGAAGGTGCAGCTGCCCTCCTCAGTGGTCCAACAAATCTTCCAATTAAAATCAGCAGGAACGTTAAACAGACCCCAGTCAGCAGTGTTTTCCAAGCCACCGCTGGAGGTATGCTTTTTTTCTTCACAGAGTGCACTAACGTTAATGAGAAGAGAATGTTACATTTTACAGTTTAGTGTGACTAATGGATCCATCTTCCCTCTATACCAGCGACAGCCGCTTCTTTGCTATTTTTCATATTATCCTCCCTATGGTGGATCTTTTTTTTTTTTTGGCAGTACAAATATGAGGTGAATTTCGTTCAGGGATGTAATTCATTATGCAGTTTTGACATCTCTATAATACAGACTTGGGTAACAGAGTAACACGAGGTGGAGCCAAGTAAGGGTCTTGGACAATACATTGTTTTCAATAGAGCTCAGTAATGGCTTTAACATAAAATACACTGTTAAATAAAACTGATTCATTACCAGTGTCACCCCCTGGAGGCAATTTTACAGGCATTTTGGTCTTACCTCCTATTTTACTGCTGCTATACTGTGATGAGACCTTTTAGGCTAAAAAAAAAACTTGCTTGTAAGTACATAATCTGCATTGTTGCAAATGTTAGTTAAACTAAATGATACAGAACCTGTGGCTGTCAACACTTGTTTACAGCACCATGGGTACCATGTGGATTTGGCATGCTCATGGGAATCCCCAATATTTATGCCTTAGGAGTTTTTTGAATGGTATCCGCTGAGCATGCACTGAATCCTTGCTTTTTTGTGTACTTATTGGTCATTAATATTGAGCAGCAACCTGGGAAACTGAATTTTTATGCCTTTTTAGGTTATGCGCTCCCCTATTTTTGTATATTTTTTTGTGCAGTTTTCAGTACGTTAATACATTTTTCAATGAGCGTAAACAAGTCGAGGTCAGACTTTAATTATTTTGTAATATATTTGTCCTAACCTGTAATCAGTCATTGACAATTGTATGTCGGCTGAAAAGGTAGTCAATGTGAAAATTCTTTATACTCTTGCTCAGTGTTGCTTGGTACCCTCAAATAAAACAGTTTATGTCCTAAATGTTTACAAATAGATTTTTGATATGTAAGAATTATCCAATCCACAGTGTCTGGTACCCCTAACAAAACAAAATGACTATTTCTGTACTCACATCCTCCCTTTCTTCCAACCCGCGGCACTTTTTTTTCTATCTTCAACTCACTTCTTTGTCCCTCCATACCCACACCACAAACCTCTCACTGCGCAAGATCTTGCTACCCACTTCAAAGACAAAATCGAAACTATTAGACAAGGCCTCTCTTCTTTGCAACCCTATCCTACACCACCCACCACCTCTCTTTCCACTCATCCCATACTAACTGCCTTTTCCCCTAGATCTGAAGAAGACATAGCGACTCTTCTTTCTTCCTCTCACCAAAGAACCTGTCCCCTTGACCCCATCACACCTCACAAAGTCTCTGTCCATCCCTTGGTCCACCACTTACCCACCTATTTAATCTTTCTCTATCATCTGGGACTGTACTAACAGACTTCAAGCATGCATTAATCACACCCATTCTAAAAAAAATCCTTCCTTAGGTCCCATGTGTCTGGATAGCTACTGCCCTATCTCTCTGCTTCCTTTTACCTCTAAGCTGCTTAAATAGATTGTGTACCTCCTTGAGCCTCTACAGTTTCAAACCCCTTCACTTTTGATACTGTTGATCATCACCTTCTTCTTGGCTCAACTTATTTGGTCTCCAGTATAATCATATGCAGATGATACCCAAATCTGCCAGTTTTCTCCTGATCTCTCTCCATCTCTCATGTCCTGTATTAATAACTGCTTGGTAATAAAAAAAACTAAAACTGAACTCATTATCTTCCCTCCTTCCATCTCCACTCAGTTACCTGAATTCATTAACAACACGACTATCTCTCCTACTAACCAGGCCTGATGCATTAGGTTCAGCCTTGACTCAAACCTCAAGATTGTAAGCTTGCAAGCAGGGCTCTCTCCACCTAATGTATCTGTTTGTCTTAGTTTGTCAATTCTCGTCTTGTCATACCCCTTGAATTTATGTATTGTATTAAGCGATGCGTAAATTGTTTGGCGCTATGTAAATAAAAGGAGGAAATGATGAACTAGATTGTAAGCTTGTAGAAGTAGTGCCCTCTTCTCCAGTAGCAATCGTAACAATAGCTAATGTTGTCAATTTTGTGTGTTGTCAGTTCTCACTCTCCCATGTTGTAGTAACTCTTCAAAATTGGCTAGTGTTTTATAAAGAAAATTAAGTGTAATTTCAAAATGAAACACTAAGTCATTACATCAGTCACTATTATCCTGTTGCTTCACCCAGGTTTATCTGAAGTCAAGGTTAAACTGCCTGCTGCTGACATCATGTGACAAGTGGGAGGTAAGGGGGGGTACCTTGCTTATACTGGGTATTGTGTGTGTTGAGCAAGACCATAATAATGTATTATCTGAATGTTCACATAACCACACAGGAAGAAGATGTTAGTCCAATCGTAAATGAAATGAAAGAAGAGACTGATGAGGTCTGGGATGCCATGGAGACTGTGGTGGAGAAAACTTACAACAAAAGGCAACTTGTAACAAGTGAAACTAATGGACAGGGTAGTCCAACAGTATTGGTGTCTAACAAGAAGAAAAAGAAGATTGGCGATTGATTTGTGCTACCTTCTATATTAGTACATGTGCAAGTGAATGCCCAGCATGAGGACAAAGCAAAGTTTTCTCCATGTAGCTGAGGGACATTGTGAAAACCTTATCCATTTTGGACCCTCTACATTGGAACATCAACAATCTATTTACCCAGACATGATCTGGGGGGGGGTTATGTACAATCAACAGCCTGCAGAAGTAACTTGGCTATTACATTGTGTCCAAAGATGGGGTTCCATTTTTTTGTTATAAACTCAGACACATGGTTCAGCTTATCACATAAAACAGTAGATCATTATAGTAGCTATATAATAAACAGATCCAATTAACGAGTACCTTTGTTTGTATAGGATACAGATGTGCACAGGCTGTACTAACTGAACGTAACCTCTTGGCGACAATTGACGGTCTGGGCACGTCGCGCAAACACATTCACATAGCGACAATTGACTTGCCGGGATTGTCATGGATTTAAGCGGCTGTAGAAAGCGATCTATGATTGCTTTCTGCACCTGAATTGTGTAACTGTAATGCCTTGATGTCATCGACGTTCACCATACATTGTCTGGTAGTGGACGCCCATTTTAAGAGTTAAGGAGGCAATCAATGATCTCCTCCTAAACTTCAATAGTGTAGCTGAAATGCCTCGATAGCGGGGCATTCACCAACACCAAGCACCCACTCCAGGATGGGCTGTGACCGAAAGAAAATTAAGTTGAAAAAGTTTCCAAGAGAGTCTGTCTAGACCCTCCTGAGAACTCTGGCTCCCCTTGCAGGTTGAATACAGGTAGTGCATTTAATATTTTTATGAGCAAGCCCTAAAATTAGCACTATATCTTCAAACAATTCTTGCATTGACAAAATTAAAATACTGTCAGCCCATCAAAAAATGTATGAGTTGATGGTGTAAATTGAATTGGCCGGGTTCAACAATGTCCCAATTAAGACGGGGAAGCATTTCGAATTTGAAAAATGCACGGTCCCAACCGACAAACCCATGCATCGAGGGTATCACTGTATTCAGGAGATGTTGCTGAATACATATTGGGGTGTTGGGTGACAGTGACATATACCAGGAGCTGTAAATTCATACCTGAAGTACATGTGTGGGAAAATATACACAAAAGAACACTACTGCAAAGTAAAATGGATGCATTGAAAGAGTTAAAATACCAGCATTTGAAATTCCCTTGGCGGTCTAGTTTTCAGAAATACATGGTTTTATAAGGCATACTGAATAGGACAGGCTCGAAGATGTACTATATAGGACATGGGCAGTGGATCACCATATGTCAGTCCAAAATTGAAAAATGCATGTCTCTCCAATGTGGCCCTTTTGCCCCCAAATGGCCAGTCAAACCCATGCATGGTGGTATCTGTACTCAGGACATTCCAGGACCTGTAAATTCCTGAGGGGATGACTACCACAAAGTTTTACTGGTGGTAGAATTAGTGCGAGGCAAGAGTTTAAATATCAGCATTTAAAATACCCTGGGGTGTCTAGTCTTCAAAAATATATGGTTTAACGGGGTAAATTGCATTAGCCTGCTTCAAAGATACCCAGAATAGCACACGGGGCAGAATTGTCAGCTGTGGAAAAAATGGTTTTGAAAAAGCAAAATAACGTATTGCCCCATAATGTGCAGAAAAAAAGCATGAAACCAATGGGTATTCCTAAACCCAGGACAAATACAATCTATTTAGCAGGTTTTTTTCATAATTTTTTTTTAAATGAGTAAAAGATTTCACCATATTTTATACTTTTTTTTTATAGTAAATAATATGATACAAAATAATGACATCTAAAGAAATCCCTTCTTGTGTGGGTGCAGTAAATGGGAAAGAAGAAAATTACAGCTAAGCATGAGCACTGCAGAAATGTTAAAATAGCCATTGTCATGAAGGGTATAAAAAATAAAATCAGCCATTGTCACAAAGGGGTTATGCCATTGTTCAATGTAGGTACACATGATAACTGCATTTCTGCCCCCTTGGTATCACACTTGTTTATTCCCCAAGCAAAAAGCACAACTATCATCTTCTGTCTAATTTTGTGTGTACTGTATTTGCTCGATTATAAGATGAATATTAATTTAGAACATATAAAAAGCCTGAATTTAAGACTACTCTATATATATTACATATACATATATTAATTTACATGTAAACTATTTTTCATATTTAATAAAAACAGATTTTTTTTGGTTTTATTTTCTTTTATTTGCCTCCCAGATTTGCCACTCTGCCCCCATGTTTGCCACCCTGCACCCAGATATGCCTTATGCCCCTATATGCCATGCTGCCTCCCAGATATGCCTTATACCGCCTTATTTGCCACTCTGCCCCCTGATATGCCTTATACCCCCCTATATGCCACTCTACCCCCAGACTTACCAATGCATCCCCACACTTGACCCCTGTGCTTCAGACTCCCTGGTGTCTAGTGGGGGCAGCCAGTGAACATCTGCGTGATGTGTGTCTACGCGCATTTCAGGGTGGCAAATAGAGGTGTATAAGGCATGTCTGGGGGTAGAGTGGCAAAAAAAGAAATAAAAATGATTTTTCTCAATTATATTTTTTATTTTTTGTACCCTTCGTGACAATGGCTGTTTTATCGCTTCTGCTGTGTTTGTGTTTAGCTGTAATTTTCTTTTCACCCATTTAGTGTACCCACACAAGTTATATATTGTTTTTTTCAGGACAACAAGGGCTTTCTTCAGACACCATATATTTTTCTCTGAATCTGGTAATTCTGCATCTATGTGGTATTGGGGTCCATCTTTGAAGCTGGCAAATTAAATTTACCCCATCAAACCATATATTTTGGAAAACCAGGGTATTTCAGATGCTGATAGTTTAACCTTTTCCATGCACTAATCCTACCACCAGCCCTTGTCAAAGTTTGTGATAGTAATTGTTTTTGGTGTTTTTTTCACACACTTTGTACTTCAGGTGTGAATTTACAGCTCCTGGTATATGTCGGTATCACACAATACCCCAATATGTGTTCAGCAACTTCTCCTGACTGCAGTGTTACCCCACATGCATGGGTTTGTCAGATTGGGGGCAAAAGGGCTACATTTGGAAAATGAGCAATTCAGTTTTTGAACTTTTACTTTTACATCTAGGTAAAAAAATGCTTGTGCCCAACTATCAGAAGGGGCAGGTTACAAGAAAGCCTGGCCTTTCTCCAAGAAGGGATTTCATCTAGCACTGTTAAGCGAACCCTTAACCACGGAATAGACACAGGGGACACTTGTCAGTGGAAATAAAAACTCATCAAAATGGTGGAGCAAAAAAAAATCTAAAAAGAAGTAAATGTAAATAAAAAGAATGCAAAAGTGGAACAGGAGCAAAAAAAAAAAAAAAAAATCGGCAACTGTGTGATACAACTTACCAACACAGAGTGCAGGTTTTTCAGGCAATCGCATCTCTTAGGTATTCTGCTTCTTTTTGGCAGGGGGGGGGGGTTAAAATAAAATGGGTAGCCCCAATTCTTGCTTGATCCCTCACCACTTGGGGACCAGGTGCATCCCGGTACAAGATACCCGAAATAACAACTTGGAGCTGAAACTGCAAAAAAAGACAGTTTTTTTTTTTTTTTTTTTTTTTTTTATTTATCTTATTTATATAACAGAGTACAAAAAATACATTCTTATGTAATCGTTGTTATCATTAAAACGCGGATACATAGTAGACAAGTACAAAACATACATATACAGCATCAAAAAGACAATAAAACCAAAAAAAAAAAAAAGTTCCTCCATTGCGACCATATCCTTAATTAATATTCAATATTATCACCAAGATTTATAATAATATCGTTTATTAACTTATTGAATTCTTAGCCCTCAACATTATAAAAAAACAAAAAAAACAATATCAGTCCAACCTGCCTTGCTGAATTTGATCTAACCATCGACTCCAGGAGTGATCTCTATTTTGTTCCCATATAGTTTTAAATAGGATTTCTTTTTCCATCTGGAGTTGGAAGATCAATTGCATGTTAACTTTATTCCAATCAATCCCTTTAGTACTCTTCCAATTCCTTGCAATTTCTATTTTAATAGATAATAGTAGATGAAAAAGGAATCGGTAATCTTTTTTGTTGGATTTAGGGAGATTTAAGTGTAATAGTGCCAAGTCTGGGGTTAATCTCCATTCGGTGCCAAACATCAATTCTAATCTAAACGAAATCCTTTTCCAAAAACTATAGATAAGGGAGCAGCTCCACCAGATATGGAGCTCATCACCTCTCAGTGCTCCACATCTCCAGCAGTTTGGAGTATTATTTTTGAACATTTTTGTTAGAATTGTTGGTACTCTGTACCACCTGTTCATCAATTTGAACTGCAGTTCATTCAAATTAAGATTATGTATATATTTATTTGTAAGATTTAAAGCCTGGTCCCAGTCTGATATATCAATTTCCGTATTCAAATCTTTTTCCCATTTTTTAAGTGCTGGAGGGATAAGTTCTTTTTTATATGAAATAATTACCGTCCTAGACTTAGTAAGGATCTTCCTATAGTCATTATCTTTTAATATTTTTGTAAGGAGTCCTATAGATTTATTATTGTCCTCTGTATATAATGAGTTGGCTAAATAGCTTTTAACTCTCAGATATTTAAAGCAATTCCCTAAGGGTAAAGAGAATTGTGATTGTAATATAGCATAACTTTTAATATTATTGTTGTCATAAAGCTCTGCTATCGTCCTTATACCTGCTTTTTCCCAGTCTGTTAGATTTAAATCTTCATTTAAATTTTGAATTACCCTTAAGGGTAAGCATGAAATAATTTTATCTCTGAGCCCAATCTTTTTTTTAAAATATTCCCAGCTCTTAAGTAGATGTGAAAGAACTGGGTTGTTTATAGTTTTTATATATTCTTTAGATTTTTTCCTAGAGGTCCAAAAGAGAGATTGGAGATCTCTAGCTGGCGTGTCTTTACATTCCAAATCATACCATGTTTCGTAGATAGCCTTTTCATTTAGAGTCAATAGAATGTGGGACAATTGCGCTGCCTCAACATAATCTTTAATAATTGGCATCCCCAAGCCGCCATTTGATCTGTTTTTTGCTAATAGTTGACCATTTAGCCTTGGTCTTTTAGAGGCCCAAATAAATCTTAAAAATGCATTTTGGATTAGGTCAGCCCACTCTGTAGATATCTTAAAGGGGATCATCCTAAATATATAGGTAAATTTTGGTAAAATATACATTTTAATTGTATTCAGTCTACGGCCAAGAAATATATAAAGATTCGCCATTTTTTGAAAGATTGATTACATTTCTTTAATTAATGGAAGAATATTATTTTCGCCATTCCAATTGATTTGCTACAATTTTTAATCCTAAATAATTTAATGAATTTTTTGAGCACGAGAAACCAAATTTTTCAATTTGTAAAATTTGTGGCTGTTCCAGATATAAAGAAAGAATCTCTGACTTTGAAACGTTCAGTTTATAATTAGAAAGCAAACTATATTGATCGATCAAAGTCATAAGGTTTTTCAGTGAGTCAAAAGGATTTCGCATAGTCAGAAGAATGTCGTCGGCATATAGTTGTATTTTATAAGTACCTTTTGCGCCGCAGCCCCAAATCTCTCTACTTGATCTGATCTCCCTAGCAAGAGGCTCTAGAGAGAGAACATATAGGAGAGGTGAAAGAGGACAGCCCTGCCTAGTGCCATTAGTTATTGCAAACCATATAGGTTCTATTCCCTGAGCTACTACTCTACCCATTGGAGTTGAATATACCGCCATAATTGCTTGGTGGATTCTTCCAGTGAATCCAAATGATGTTAAAACCTCAGACATGTATCTCCAGCTGACCCTGTCAAACGCCTTTTCGGCATCTAGCGACAGGGTCATCTGGGGTTCTGCCATTAGCTTCGCCTCTGCAAGAATGTCGGCCAGAGCTCTTATATGGTTTACCGGGGACCGCCCAGTTATAAATCCTACCTGATCTTTATGAATCAATTTGGGAAGCACCAGTTTCAACCTCTGTGCTAGAATTCCAGTATATATCTTAATGTCTAGGTTTAGTAAGGTAATAGGCCTATAACTAGCAATTTTTTCCGGGTTTTTACCTAACTTTAAAATGGGTATAATATTACCTTTTAATAGTTCAGCTGGGACAGTTCCTCTATCCATAAATTCATTAAAGGCTGTAGTCAATCGTAAAGCTATTTCGTTTATAAAGATTTTATAAAACTTTGCGTTATATCCATCTGGACCTGGTGTTTTATTTAATTTCAATACTTTGATTCTATCTTTCACCTCTTCTACAGTAATAGTTCTGTTCAGATCTTTTAGGTTCTCTTTTGATAGTATAGGAAATGTTTTATGACTAAAATAATCTTTAATCTCAACCTCTGAGGCTTTCTGAGGAATGTTATATAGTGATGAGTAGAATTCAGTAAAAGCCTCTCCTATTTGTCTAGGGGACAGCAAGATTTTGTCATTTTGAACTATCTTTGTTATATTATTTTTAGTTCTCTTATTCTTTATTAAATTAGATAGCATTTTACTCGCTCTATTACCTTGATAGTATCTGTTTACCCTTAGAGAACTGAGGAATTTATTAGTTTTTTCCATGAGTATTTGATTTATCTTTTCTTTAAGATGGCCAATTTCTTTTGTCAATTTACTGGAAGGAGCTGATTTATTCTCGGCATTCAATTGATATAATTTAATATATAGTTCTGAAAGAGGTGCTTCTGCCATTTTTTTAGCTCGGGCTCCTAGCTTGATAAAGTGTCCCCTAATAACAGCTTTATATGCACACCACAGAGTGCTGGCCGTTATATCTTTGGTGTCATTATCCTGAAAGTATAATTGTGTTATCTCCTTTATATGTGTGATGTCAGCGTCTCTCAAAATTAAATTATTGTTGAGTCTCCATTCTGATTGTAGCTTAATTATTGTATCTTTAATATCTACTATTAACAGATTATGGTCTGACCACGTAACTTCATGTATTCTAGATTTTTCAACCCCAGACATCATGTTAATATCAGCAATTGCCAAATCTATTCTTGAGTAAGCAGTGTGGGATTTGGAAAAACAGGTATAATCACGATCTGTTGGGTGAATAGTACGCCATACGTTATATAATGAATGCTGTCGTAACAAGATTTGCAATTTTTTAGCTTGCGAGATAATATTCTTATCTTTTATATTGCCTTTTAGGGAAATTTTATCTAGATAAGGGTCCAGGACACAGTTGAAATCTCCCATCCATAATAATGGGCCCTGCCTTATATCCGTTATTTTCTGAATTACTAATGACAAAAAAGAAACCGGAGTCTGATTTGGAGCATACACATTGGCCAAAGTCATCAATTTCTTATTTATTTCTACAATCATTATGATAAATCTACCATCAGGGTCTAAATCAACAAATTTAACCTTTATGTCTATATCATTGGCAAACACAATTGCCACACCTCTCTTTTTATTTTCCTTCAATGAAGCCGAAAAACAAAGGGGAAATCTCTGTGTTTTCATATTAATATTATCTAGGAGCCTCCAGTGGGTCTCTTGTAGAAAGCAGATTTTTATCTTCTCTGACCATAAACGATTTAGCAGTATTGAACGTTTTTGCGGGGAGTTAAGCCCCTGCACATTAATTGAGGCGAATCTCAACATTATTTATATTGCTTTAAATAATAATATCCTGGTGAGGTCGAACAGTTGGTCTTTTGCAATGGAGGATCTAAATACACAAATAATGACATTCTTTTTACACATACAAAAACATAAAACATAAATTTGTGCGCAACCATTTGAATAGGTGGTTGCATACTTCCACCTGTGTAGCAGCAAGTTACACGAGTGGACGTTGCCATCTAACTGATGGCAGTCGGAGCCTCCTGGGGGTATTATTATCTTACATGTTAATATGTTAATATTGGTCTCTAGAAA
>VKOC01025044.1:0-12588 GCA_009364415.1 Spea multiplicata
ATCAATTACTTTAGTCACACAATCAAAAAAATAAATAAGATTTGTTTGACATGATCTTCCTAAGGAAAACCCATGTTGTTTTTGATCTTGAAACCCATGTGACTTCAGATGTTCAACAATCCTTTCCTTTAACATTGTTTCCATTAATTTCCCCACTACAGATGTAAGACCAACTGGCCTGTAGTTGCCCGACTCCTCCCTACTGCCTTTTTTGTGAATGGGCACAACATTTGCTACTTTCCAATCCCCAGGGACAACTCCCGTTACCAATGATTCGTTAAATATATCAGTTAACGGTTTTGCTAGTACACCCCCAAGCTCTTTTAATAACTTGGGGTGTATCCCATCAGGCCCCATCGACTTATTTGTCTTTACCTTAGACAACTGAAGTAGAACCTCCGCCTCGATAAACTCACATATTTCAAATGATTCAGTCTTTTTTCCCAACTGAGGTCCCATTCCATCATTTTCATCTAAAAACTGAACAGAAATATTCATTGAGGCAGTCAGCTAAACCTTTATCCTCTTCTATATGTATGCCTTTTGTATTTAGCCTAACTAATCCTTGTTTAACTTTCCTTTTTCTCATTTATATATCTAAAAAATCTTTTATCTCCATTTTTTACTGATAGGGCAATTTGCCTCTTTCTGCCCAATTTTATAGATCTGTCTATCTTCCTCACTTTGGGTATTTTTGTATCTACTAAAGGCTAACTTCTTGTCTTTCGCGATTTTGGCCACATCTGCAGAGTACCTCAGCGGTTTCCTTAATTTTTTACTCTTACTGACCAGCCTAATACAATTTTCTGTTATCTTCGATAAAACAGCTTTTACAAAATCCCATTTCTCCTGAACGCCATTTAAATTGTGCCAGTCTGATAATGACTCCTCTATACATTTTCTCATTTTAGAAAAGTCAGCTTTTCTAAAATCTAAAACTTTTGTTTTTGTGTGGTGTGACTCAGTCACTGTTCGTATATTAAACCACACAGACTGATGATCACTAGATCCCAAACTTTCACCTACAGAAATATCTGTTAACAAATCTCCATTTGTGAACACTAAATCCAATATGGCCTCCTTATGAGTTGGTTCCTCAACGACCTGTTTTAAAGATAATCCTAGTAAGGAGTTTAGAATATCCGCACTCCGTGTACAACCAGCTACTTTCGTTTTCCAGTTCACATCAGGGTTTAGCATCATTTAGCTTTTTCCTCCACTAGTAGATTATCTAGTTCTTCTACTTGTCCTGGGGGTCTATAAATCACACCTATGCGAGTTACTTTGCTTTTGCCAAATTGTACTGTAACCCAAACCGACTCTAAGTTCTCCTCACCAACTTGTATTAAGTTAGATTTTATGTTATTTTTCACATATAGGGCCACCCCTCCCCCTTTCTTGCCCTTTCTGTCTTTTCTATATAAAGAGTACACTGGTATTGATATGTCACAGTCATTTTTCTCATTATACCATGTCTCAGTAACAGCCACTTTATCAACATTCTCAGTTACCGCAACTGTTACAAGTTCACGGATCTTATTCCCTAAACTGTGAGCATTTGTAGACATGACCTTTAGCTTGTCATTTAATACAGGTGCTGCAATCACTTTCTGTCCTTGCTTTGGGGGGCAAAATATATGCTTCTCTCTATTATCTGTATAGACCAAGCCCCCAGATCCACCCACCTGGTTACTAAGTAAATCTCCTTCCCTTTCTATACTGTCTAGCCCGGTATTTATTCCTTCCCCTCCATTCCTAGTTTAAAATCTCCTCCAACTGTCTAGCCATTCTCTCCCCAAGCACATTGGACCCTCTTGCATTTAGGTGCAATCCATCACGACTATAGAGATTGTACCCTAAAGCAAAATCAGCCCATTGCTCTAAAAACCCAAAGCCCTCCTTCTTACACTAAGACTTCAGCCATGCATTTAGCTGCCTAATCTCCCGCTGCCTCAGGAAAACAGACAGATTACCCTGTCTGTTTTCCTGATTATTGAATCCCCTACCACCACAACCTGCCTGGGCTTTCCTTCCTTTCGGATCCCCTGCACATTGGATGAGCTGCTCTCCCGGCTTTTAGAGAGAACAGCTTTTTCCGGAAAGCCTACCTCTGAGCCAGCCTCCCCAACGTGCTCACAAGAAAAATTTGTTGGGCGGGAGAGATTCTGGGCTGGCTTGCCTCTTCCCTTCTCAACTGCAACCACATCTTACTGTTACCCAGCTATGTGCCTGACTCCCTTCTGCCTAATCTCTTCCCTCATTGCTAGGGGCCCCATCTAAACTTTGCTCAGTGAGCAAGGGACTCCTCTCAAGATTGTCAATCTCTCTCAGTGTTTCAATGTGCCTCTTCAGAGCACCAACCTCAGCTTCCAGAGAGACCAATTGATCACACTTACCACAGCGATATGGACCCAGGAACTGCTGTTCCAAGCATGCATACATATGGCATGATGTGCACTGAGTGAAATCTCCAAGCTTGCTCATACTTTATGAAGGGACGTGAGCACTTACAGAATTTAAACAATGTTTGCCATGAAGGCAGTTCTGAATGCAAAATGGGCAACACTTGTATGCCCATTTAGAAGTTCAGGTTTTTTCCTACTTGGCTAACACTGCTATCCAAAGATATACAGTCATGTGAAAAAGTATACTCTCTTTGAAATCAATGGTTTTACATATGAGGGCATAATAACAATCATGCGTTCAGAACAACAACACATGGTATATTATTCACACCTTATGATTCAATAGCTTGTAGAACCACCTTTAACAGCAATAACTTGATGTAATTGTTTTCTTTCTGTCTCTAACATCATTGTGAATGATTTTGTCCCACTCATCTCTACAACGTTGCTTCAGTTCATTGAGGTTTGCGGACGTTTGTTTATGCACAGATCTAAGGTTTCCACCTCAGCATTTCAGTTGGGTTGCGGTCTGTATTTTGACTGGGCCATTGCAACACCTTCACAAAAACATTATTTTCTTTTTTCAGCCATTCTGTTGTTGATTTGCTTGTGTGCTCAGGATCATTGACCTGTTGCGTGATCCAGTTTTTGCCAAAGCTTTAGTTTTCAAACACACAAACACACATTTGTATACTTTTGTATACAGAGTAGTTTCTGGTTGACTCAATGACTGCAAGGTTCCCATGTCTTGTGGTTGCAAAAAAAAAGCTCATAGTAAAAGGTGTTTGGTTTTTGCTCAACCTGGTACTGTGCATTATGATTACAGTACTTTGGTCACATCTTTAGAAAGGACGTGTTCCAGATGAGTTGGCCGAGTCGAGATGAGCTGTCGAGGTTGGTCGTTCAGATGGCTACCTGTATTACCCCAACATGTGATTGGTCATCATTGACAAACTGTTCTGGTTGCTTTCCTAGAGAACTATAATTTTTTAAAAATTTTTTTCTTTTTTCATTTCGCTTTATGGGGAATGGGGCTCCACACCTTCTTTGTCTCCAAACATATCTGAAACTTATCTCAACTTCTGAGTTGGCAACTGCCTTCTCTAATATTCTGCAACCTTTATTTCAATATAAATTCATTAAGATGAATTCTTCTGTGGATACATCTTTACAACAGATTTCACATAATACAAACAGAATTTGGTCTCTTGAACAGAGACAGAGCAATGCCAAGGGACCTGATTCTGTTTGTGTTATAGACAATCTGTTGTAAAGGTGTATCCATAGAATATTTAAACTTAATTAGTTCAAATAAAGGCCACAAGATATTAGAGAATACAGTTGCCAACCCAGAAGCAAGGTGAAATATTTTCACAAGCTTCTCAAATTCAGACTCTCACAGATAAGCTAGACCATCTAATAAATAGTTGCGAACATAATCATTTATGATAAGTGTATCCCCAAGATTATATAGCACCTTACAACCTTACAAACGCAGATATCAGAAGCACTGCAGTTACATTTCAATACTAACAGCCCTTTGTATATCAAGAGAACGCATAAACAAATCCCAGACAGATCAGACAAAAAGACAATGTAACTGGAACCAGGATGTCTAGTAACCCCTTGGTTCCTGTTATATTGTTGGCAGCAGTGGGATCTGATACTCCTTACAGATGGTTCAAACCACCACCTGGGACACAGACCAAGTCAGAATGGATGCCCAGCATCTCCAGTACTGTTATGAAACTCACAAAGAACTGTGTCGTCTCAAGAACATAGATGTTATCGAGGAATACAGAGGAGAAAGTGCAGTGGTACGGAGATGCAGGACAAGAGAAGCACCACAGCTTTTGGACAAGCTGGAATGTGATCCACTTCTGCATATTAATGCACAGAGATGCAGAACAGAAGAACCCCCACAACAGTCAGAAGAGCTGGGATGCAGGATGCCAGATCCCCATCCACAGACTGAGGTACAGGGATGCGGATCATATGTTGGCTGCTGTGGACTCTCTCCTCAGCAGTCTGTCCTAAATGCTGCTGCTAAGCGTATCTTCCTTGCACGCCACTCCTCTTCCGCTTCTCCACTCTGTGAAATCCTCCACTGGCTCCCTATTACCATTAGAATTAAATTAAAAATCCTGGTAATAACATATAAGGCCCTCCATAACACTGCTCCTACATACATTTATGCCCTCACAATACTCTCCTACTTGATCCTTACGTTCTCCTATGGGCTAAGGTTTTCCTCCTCACTAATCACCTCTTCCTTTTCCCGTCTACAAGATTTCACTTGGGCTGCCCCATATCTCTGGAACCTACTTCCACCAAACCTTCAGCATTCACCCTCCCTCTCAACATCTCAAAACCCACTTCTTAAGAGTAGCATACCATCTTAGCTGCTAGAACGTTCCTGTCACTGACACAACCCCACACTACCTTTCACCCTTTCTCCGTGCCTTATGTTGGTCCTCACCCCATTCCCTCAAGACTGTAAGCTTGTGAGCAGGGCGCTCTTTACCTAATATATCAGTTTGTCTTATTCTGTCTATTCTAGTCTTGTAATATTCCTTGAATATATGTATTGTATGAAGAGCTGCTTAAATTGTTGGCACTAAATAAATAAAAGATCATAATAATATTAATATTGTGCCATACTTAAGCACAAGCAGCATTGTATTCTTATCTTTCAGGGTCAGTCAGCTAGTGTGGTGTAAAGATGGAAGGCAATGGCTCCCTTCTGCATGATTTTTTCCTACATAGTTACATAGTTATATAGGCTGAAAAAAGACATGTGTCGATCAAGTTCAGCCTTTCCTATATCTGTTAATTTGTTGCTGTTGATCCAAAAGAAGGCAGAAAACCCCAGTTTGGCTCTTTCCAATTTTGCACTAACCAGGGAAAAAATTCCTTCTTGACCCCAAAATGGCAGTCAGATTTCTCCTTGGATCAATAAGCTGTTTCCCCATAATTAAAGATTATATCCCTGAATATTATGTTCTTCCAAGTATCCATCCAGTTTCTGTTTAAATGTCTGTACAGACATTCAACATCCTTATTATCCTTACTGTAAAAAACCCTTTCCTCTGCCTTAGACTAAGTCTCCTTTCTTCCAGTCTAAACGCATGACCACGTGTCCTATGCATAGTCCTGTTTATGAACAGATTTCCACACAATGGTTTGTATTTATATAATGCTATATAATGCTATCATATCCCTTCTGAGGCGCCGTTTTTCTAAACTAAACAGATTTAAATTTGTTAACCTTTCTTCATAACTATAGTGTTCCATTCCTTTTATTAATTTTGTAGCCCGCCTCTGCACCCTTTCTAGTGCTATGATATCCTTCTTTAGAATAGGTGCCCAAAATTGCACAGCATATTCAAGGTGCGGCCTTACCATTGATTTATACAGAGGCAAAATTATATCTTTATCCTGCGAATTGATGCCCCTTTTTATACACGACAATACCTTACTGGCCTTAGCAACTGCTGACTGACATTGCACATTGTTGCCTAGTTTGTTGTCTATAACAATTCCCAAATCCTTCTCATTTGTCGTTACCCCTAATATCACTACCATTTAGGGTGTAGGTTGCTTGTGCATTCCCTACCCCAAAGTGCATAACTGTCACGAGGTTAGGGAGAGAAGAAGGATCCTACTATGCAGATATGCACTGTAGAGAAGTCCAGTAAACAGTCCAAAATCAAAAGGCAAAGGCAGGCAGGCAGCGAGGTCAAACGTATCCGAGGTCAAGGCAAGCAAAAACGGGTAAACAGGTCCGAGGTCGTAGGCAGGCAGCAAAGAATCGTGGTCAAAAAACAGGCAAAGGTCGGTACACAAGGCAATAGAGATAATACAGAAAACAGCACACCCAAAAAGCATAACACTTTGAACGGCTGAAGACTGGAGAGAACAATGGGGTTTAAATAGATTAGCTACTTTCAGGCCGCGGCGTTGCGTACGTTGCGTACGTTGCGTACTGTAGGGTATGCAGGGTTTGTGGAGCGTAGCGCAGTGAGACACCAGATGTACAATAGAGGCACACAGGCAATGTAAGGAATATCAGTAGGTTTATTCCAGTGAATATAAGAAAGGCATAAACTGTACCGTGAAGTAATCCTGAGGTCAAGGGTAGGAGAAGTGCATCAAAGTCCATAAGCAAGCCGAGATCCAGGGTAGGAGAAGTATATCAAATATATCGCGTGGCTTGCGGTCGCGTACAATGGAGCCGCGTGGTACGCTGATAAAGTCCCAAACGTCCCGCGACTCCACTATTGGGTGGAGACCTTTGCTGCGGCCGGGAGAGTGAGGTAGGACCCTGACACGTACGTTGCGTACGCTGCGTACATTGTGTATCGCCCGAAGCGGACCTTCGCCGTGTCATAGCCGCGTTCCCGTCGTTAAGCGCAGGAGACGTGCCGGCGCGTCCACGACGTGCAGACGCGATCCCGGCCGAGGTGGAGGAGGTCGGACTGCGTCAGAGCGTGGCGGGACTGCGACACTGCCGTGTGCGCACGGCGGCGGCCGCAGCGGCGGAGGTGTCGGGAGCAGACGAGGCATCACGGGCGCCGGAGGTAAGAGCCGCCACAGCGGCGCGCGTGACAGTACCCCCCCTCCAGGAGCGCGTCCCGAGCGAGACGGAGCCGGATGAAGAGGGCACAGCGTGTGGAAACGAGCGACACAACGGGGGGGCGTGAACGAAGCGAGCAGGCACCAACGTCCGCTCCTCAGGAACGTACCCCTTCCAATCCATGAGATACTGCAGGCCGTTACAAACTCTACGGGAATCAAGGATTCTGTCAACGACGTACTCCTCATGACCTTGGATGTCGAGCGGGGCAGGAGGCTTGAACGGAACAGTAAACTGGTTGGACACATAAGGCTTCAGCAGGGAGACGTGGAAGGACCGTGGTATCGTCATGGTAGGAGGTAAGTCAAGGGACACCGTCACTTCGTTAAGCTTGGCACGGACGCGGAAAGGACCAATAAAACAAGGCCCCAGGGTCCGGGAAGGTTGACGCAAACGGATGTGTCGCGTAGATAACCAGACTCGGTCGCCCACTTGATAATCCATTGGCGGAGACCTTTTGGCGTCAGCAAACCGCTTACAGCGAAGTTGGGCTTTCAAGAGGACCTCCCGGAGATTCTTCCAGTGTTCGTCCATGTCAGATACACGACTGTCGACTGCGGGTACTGTGGAGGAGGAACGAGAAGACGGAGGAGGCAGTATGACAGGGTGATAGCCTAAGGCAGCAAAGAACGGGGTACAGCCGATGGACTCATGGAGGGAGCCGTTGTATGTCATCTCTGCGAGCGGGAGGAGAGACGACCAGTTGTCTTGGCGTTCGTTGCTGAACATTTTCAGGTATTGTTTGAGTGTTTGGTTTGTTTTTTCTGTCTGTCCATTGGTCTGCGGATGATAAGCAGACGATAAGTGGAGCTGTATCCCGAGTCTCTGGCAGAGCTGTCTCCAATAGTGGGATATGAATTGCGTACCGCGATCAGACACCATGTGGAGAGGAAGACCATGAAGACGGACGATGTGGTTGAGGAAGACATCGGCAAGTTGCAGAGAAGATGGCAGGCGTGGCAAAGCGACGAAATGTGCTTGCTTGGAGAAACGGTCGACGACCACCAAGACAGTCGTGTTACCCTGTGATTTGGGTAGATCCACGATAAAGTCCATTGACACGTGTGTCCAGGGAACCGTGGGAATGGGAAGAGGATGCAGGATGCCTTGAGGTCGTCTCCGAGAGGTCTTCTGGCATGCACAGGTGTGACAGGCGGCAAGGTATGTTCGGACGTCTTTGGTAAGTGATGGCCACCAGAACGACCTGCAGACGCGGTATTCCGTCTTCCGAAACCCTGAATGACGTGGGAGAAAGGACTTATGTCCCCAGTGAAGAACATCTTTGCGAAGACCGGGAGGGACGTAGAGACGACCCGGAGGAGGACGTCCAGAAGACGGGATGGCCCCTTGGGACATACGTATTCTGCTCATTGTGCGAATGGACAGACTGGCGACAAGCCGTGTGGATGAGATGATGGGCTCGTTGGTGTTTTGATCTCTGTCGTTGTCGTGTTGTCTGGAGAGGGCATCGGCTCTGATGTTTTTGGAGCCTGGTCTGTAGGTGATGAAAAAATTGAAACGGCTTAATCTCTTGGCGCTCTCGATATACAGCAGGTTCTTGTGGTCTGTCAGGATGACCACGGGTTGTTCTGTACCCTCTAAAAGGTGGCGCCATTCCTCGAGTGCCATTTTGATGGCTAGGAGTTCACGGTTACCGACGTCATAATTTCGTTCGGCTGCGGAGAAACCCTTGGAAAAGAAGGCACAAGGATGGTATTTCGTTCAGGGGACCTGGATCCTCCTGTCTCCCCCCCCATTTAACACCCCCACACACACACACTTACCGGTGCTTCCTGCTGTATTGCTGGGGCAGCTGGTTGACGTCTACGCGATCCGTGTAGACAACGTCCGCTGCAGCCGGAAGGAGGTGTGGCTAGCAGCGGGGGTTGTCTGCGTCCGTCGCGCAGACCTTCCCCGACTGTCAGAGATCAGAGTTCCCCGCACCGGTATTAATATATAATAACCCTTAATAACTCGTCCTTGCCAACCATCATTAACAGGGACATAAAGAAGTATTCAGGTGCATCTCCTACCCCCCCCGTCCCCCAACCAATCGGCCTCCAATCCTGGCCTTACCTCCAATTAGTGCCAAACACTAGCCGGCCTTTAGCTCAGTGGGCATAGCCATTATCCAGTACCAGAGGCTAGGGTAGGGATAGCACCATCAACTCCTGAACCACCCCGATTGGCAAGGACAGGGAGTGAGGGTGAGGGGTGACACCTCTATATGTCCTACTAGACTGGACTCCTCACTATCACACCACATGGCCCTTGTCCGCCTAGCTGCACTCTACTCCCAAGGGTCCTATGCAAGCATGAGGGATACACAGAACAGACAGGGGTGTGGACATTTTTAAAAAATCTACTTGTCCAAGGGACTAAAATGGTAGCCCAAGGGGAGACCTGGCCATTCCGGGAATGTCATGACGTGAGATGCTTGGTGGGTGGAGCGTTTGGAGTTTATGGGCAAACGAATGCAGCAGTAATGCTGCAGATATGATAGCCACGGAATTTGGCGCATCCAAATACTCGATCGAAGATCAATTTAGGAGTGCTTTGGGTTGTGGGACTCCGACAGTTCTAAAACCCCTTCCTGAGAGGAATGTGAACAGCCGGCTGGATATACCTGTGGGACCGTGAAAACTCACCGTGGAAACGGTGGAGAGAAAATGTGAGGTGGCCGCCCTACTGTGTGCTAAGTTTACTACATTTTGTGATTATACTTTTCTGCATAAACACTCTGAAGCGGTTAATAGATTAAAACTGAAAATATAAAGATACAGAAGTAGTGAATTATCCCTCTTGGAGATTATATACATACTACTCTGCATAGGAAAAAGAAGGAAAAAAGAAAAAAGGGGGGCACTGTTAACTCGTATTTTACTGATTTTGAGACAAAATGTCACAAAGAAAAATTGCAGAAGAAAAAAGGAAAGAGAGAAAGAATGCGCAAGAAAATAAGAAAGAAAAAAAGTTGGTTACACTCTTCTCTCCTGCTCTCCAAAAAAAAAAAGCATTTGATCAGACATCTGATTAGTTTGAACAAAGCTCCATAGAAGAGATAACTACTAAAGAGGGTACTTCAAACATAACCAGGATGAAATACTTACTCAAGAATACTTGCAGTCTTGTATCCAAGCTTGTGCAGAGCACCAACTAAAACAAGAATTAAAAAGCATTTTTTTTCCCATATAAAAATAGATATTGCAAATATATCTAAGCGCCTTAAAGGTGTAGAAATGAAAAATGAAGAAATCAAGTTTGAACAAGATCAGATTAAAGATAATGTACAAGTAATGGAATATAAAATACTCTCATTGGAAGATAAAATGGCAGAAGCAGAAAACAAAACTCTGAGTAAAAACCTAAGAATTAGAGGTCTAGAAAGAGATTACCTCAAAAGATCTTAATCCAATGGTTATAATTATACTTATTTCGTGATATGGGACTTCAAGAAGCGGAAAGCGAGAGCATGATAGATAAGGCAAATAGGATATCGAAACCTAAGTCCATTGCTCTGGAAACGCCCAGAGATGTGATTGTTCAATTAACAACTTTTCTAACAAAATATTTATTTAGCTGCAAAATCACGATTTAAAAACGTAACTGTCATGGATCTGGCTAGTCCGACCGACTACCTCCGCTGACTTGTGCTCCCTTAGCCTGGAACAACACACTTTCCCTGGGTTCCCCAGTCACTGGCCGAGACTCAGTGTAGGGTAAAACCAAATGAAGACTGATTTATTTTAGACACACAGAGCTGGATATATCCAGCAAACCACACATATTGGGATACACACTGCCCCCTTACTCTGCCTCCCAGAGACAACAGGGGCAGTATTTATACAAGATAATAATGCATTTTGAAGTGGAGGGGTCTGATATTAAATTAAAACAATGGCAGTCACTCCCTGGTGGCAGATCCTGGCTGTCTGCAGGAGATAATCCCCTCAGACAGTGATGGGATGATATACTGCTGGGGGTAGCCACAGAAGCCTTTATAAATCCAGGGCCCATAGTCAATAGGGAGGAGGCTGGCAGTTAGGCCTCTCCAGTGGTCCCAGTGATGGAGGGTTCCGTCTCAGTAACTTTCTTCCAAGATTTATCCCGGAGAACTCGTCAACAAAGAGCCCAATAAAAGGATATTACTGAGACACTCAGAAAATAATATTGGCTATTCATGGGGTTTCCCTCCTAAACTTATTGTATCTTTTGATGGACAAGTACATATATGAGATTCGCCTAAAAAGGCACAAGATTGGAAAACTAAAAATATCATTGCTATATGACATATAGTACATTAAGGGGGTTTATGTTTTTTTTTTTCTCTTTTCCATGGACTTTACCGCTACACTATATCACATACCGTATTTGCTCGATTATAAGACGAGGTTTTTTTCAGAGCAAATGCTCTGATAAAGACCCCTCATCTTCTAATCGGGGTCGTCTTCTAATCAGAACCTCAAATAGAGGTCATTAGGAGACTAAGATCCAGATCCCCGCACCGCTTGCGGGGACCTGGATCCTCCTGTCCCCCCCCACACACGACACTTACCGGTACCCGGGTGCTCCTGCCGGGGCACGGGAGTTTGACATCACGCGATCGCGTAGACAACGTCCGCTGCAGCGGAAGGAGGTGTGGTAGCAGCGGGGTTTGTCTGCGTCGTCCGCGTAGACTTCCCCGACTGTCAGAGATCAGAGTTCCCCGCACCGATGCGGGGAACTCTGATCTCTGACAGCCGGGGAATGTGTGCGCGATGGACGCATACAAACCCCCGCTGCCAACTCCACCTCGTCCGGCTGCAGCGGAAGGAGACGTAAACCCGCTGCCCCGGCTGGAAGCACCGGTAAGAGGGGAGAGAGGGGGGTAAGAGGGGAGAGAGAGGAGGGGTGAGAGTGGAGAGAGAGGGGGGGTGGAGATGGTGAGAGTGTTTGAGAGAGAGGGGGGGCTAAGAAGTGGAGAGAGGTGGGGGTGAGAGTGGAGAGAGGGGAGAGAGAGGAGAGGGGGGTGAGAGGGGAAAGAGAGAGCAGAGGGTGGTGAGAGAGGGGTGGGAGAGAGAGTGAGTGTGTGTGTGTTAGTTAAATGGGGGGGTGTGTGTGTGTGTGTTAAATGGGGGCATAGGGCATTTCTGGAATGCCTTATACCCCTATATGCCACTCTGGCATTTAGGGGGTTAAAAGGCATATTATGCCAGAGTGGCATATAGGGAGGTATAAGGCATTTCAGGAGGCAGAGTGGCGTTAAGGGGGCATTTAATAGAGCACTCTGCCTCCTGAAATGCCTTATACCTCCCTATATGCCACTCTGCCCCATAATGTGCCTTTTAACCCCTAAATGCCAGAGTGGCATATAGGGGTATAAGGCATTTCTGGAGGCAGAGTGCTCTATACAGTGCCTTTTAACCTCCTTAATGCCACTCTGCCCCATAATATGCATTTTAACCCCCTAAATGCCAGAATGGGATATAGGGGTATAAGGCATTTCTGGAGGCAGAGTGGCACATAGGGGGTCAAAGGGCATATCATGGGCCACAGTGCCATATTGGA